>JANHFP010371038.1:0-19327 GCA_032468135.1 Calamaria suluensis
GAATAGAATAGAATAGAATAGAATAGAATAGAATAGAATAGAATAGAATAGAATAGAACAGAACAGAACAGAACAGATTAGAACAGATTAGAATAGAACAGAACAGAACAGAAACAATGTGATGCGAAGCGATGCAATGTGATACAATACAATACAATACAATACAATACAATACAATACAATACAATACAATACAATACAATACAATAGAGTTGGAAACAGAAGGAATGTGTCTTTGGTGCATAGGCTCTCAGTGTACATTAAGCAAAAGATGCGTTCATCAAGAATCACAAGGTACAACACTTAATGATAGTCGTAGAGTACAAAATAAGCAATCAAATCTTACTAGGAAACAATCAATATAAATCATAAGGATAGAAGCATGAAAGTTGCAGCCATGCAGTCAAAAGTGGGAGGAGATGGTTGACATGAACGATGAGAAGATTAATTTATTTATTAAACAAGAACCATGTGAAAGACGTGATCTCAGCCAGGCAGGGCTGGAAGATGCTCCCTGGGGCCCTTTGGTCTTCTGTATCAAATAAACACTGCTTGAGCATTAATATTTCTTAGTGAAAATCCCATCGAGATCAAGAAGGAATGGAAAAGCATTGGAGGTGAGAATTCATAATCAGTTTTTCACTTCCACTTTGAAGTCCGTCCTCTGTGCTTCAGCCAGGAATTTAACCTCCCCTCACACTTTCTGCTCTTCACTCTCCCCATTCTGGCCCACGTCAGTTGCCTTGCATTGGAGATGCACTGGGGAATTCAGGAGATTAAGGACTGGGATTAAGCAAATCCAGTGAAGCCAAATTAAGAAAAGGTCCCAGATGTATATTGTGTAATAATTACAGGGACTTGGTCACAAATATCTTGAGAGCTGCAGATTGGCCCACATGGACCTCAAAACCATTATATCTAAGAGAAAGAGGACACCTTAAAACAACCCTGAAGTATACATGACTGATGGTTGCCCCAAGGCAGAAGAGGGGAGAGGGGAGGGGATAAAAATACATATTTGGGAATTGCCATCAAAGCAAAAAGCTTCCATGTGGGAACCAAGGTCATTCCCACAGGTGACTGGGAGAGGAGGAGTGGAGGAACCCAGCAACTGGCCAGGACTTCCATTGAACAAGGTGACCAATGACCTCTGGGGGGGAGGGAGAAATAAATGAAAATTTCAGGGTTATTTCAAAATCCTAGTAGCCCAGAGCTATTAGGAGAAGAAGCACCAGGAAACCATTGAAATGCTTGGCTATGTTGTATGTTGTATAGAGCCCAGTGTTCACCTGTCAAACTCTTTCTGGATGTTGAGTCTATCATCTAAGGCAAAGGTGTCAAACTCGCTGCATCACATTGCCATCATGTGACGTATCACAACATGTTTTCAATTCACAGAGCTGAGGAGGGCATGGCCTCCATGTAACGCACCCGGCCTGTGGGCAGCCATTTTGACACCCCTGATCTAAAGTCTTGGCTATTCCTGCCAGGTTGCTGTCCTCTATCCTGTCATCTAAATTGTTTTTTAACTTTTGAGAAATTCTGTGTGTAAGAAAGACCTCCAGGTGCCCCACTGCATTCTTCCCCATGTAGATGACATTCCATTGAGGAGTATACATGGAGGGTGCTTGGCTGTCTCCCCTTTTATTTATAATGGCCTTAGAAACATTATTAATACAAGTGAGAGGAAATCCGAACTAGAAAGGCTTAAAAATTAAACAGGAGGAATACAGAGTCCAAGCATTCACCGATGATCTGGTGTTTGTTACGGAACATCCTCTGGAAAATGGAGATAATCTATTATAGGAAGTAGAGAAATTTGGCAATGTTGCGGGTTCAAAATGAATAAATTAAAAACCAAGTTATTAACAAAAAAATGTACCTGAAACAATCTGAAGAACTCGAAAAACAGCTAGGAATACAGATGACAAAAAAGTAAAATATTTAGGCATATGGCTCACAGCAAAATGTATATCCATCAAAAAAGACAATTACGATAAACTAATCAATCAAATTCAAATAGTCTTAGAAAAATGAAAATGGTGGGTCAGAGAATTGTGAATCCATCTTTTAGCAGTTGTGGTCTACTTTGTCCAATACCGTACTGAAAGTTGTAACAGACAGGCAAAAACCATGCACAGAAGGCCATAAAATCAGAGAATTCAGATAACATTCTTAATGGTGTAATTAATAATAATATTAATAAGCCTGACTGGATTTGAAAGCATTGGGAAATAGTGTAGGTCCCACTTATGAGGGTAGGAGAGCCAATCCTCCAAACAGGTAGGGGGCTTCTGGTGGGAGGGTGGGAAGTGGCTGCACACCTGGATGTTTGACCTTCTGAAATTCTTTGGGGATACCTGATTTGTATCATTCCTCCTGAACATTTCATTCTGAAGCTGACACATACTTCCTCTTGACATCATCCGCAAGACAAAGAGCAACTTTTTGTAAAATAAGTGATTTACTTCTGACAATGGCTATTTTGGCACAACTTTAACCGTAGACTTTTTTTTAAAGGTGCGCAAGGGGCAGTCTTGGCATTTCTATTTTTGCAAATAGTGAAAGAGCAGATTTCTTGCCGATCACAGAGAGAGCGGTGCTACTCCTTGTCCTTCATCCATACCAAGAGTTTCATGGGGCTTCCACAAAGCCTAGATGGTAAGCAAAGTGTAATATTTGTAGAAATAACTGTGAGTTAGATGTAAGATATGAGATTGGTTGAAGGCATCAGATGGAGCGTTTGGGACCATACCTGTCTCACAGCTGAATCACCCCAGAGGGTCCTGGCTGTGGGGAGAATCCTCAGAGGATCAGCCTGTACGTGATTTAGATAAGATAACGGTGGGATAGAGTTAGAAGGAACTATTCAATGCAATCAGATGTTTCTTTAGAAAAGAGAGATGGGACAAAAACAACTATTTGTAAACTACTTAGGAGGAGGAACAAAAGCCGGGTATCCCGATTTGGGTGCAACTGGCCCAGAGAGAGGAGGAAGATGTTCCAGGTTGGCCCTATTGTGCAACAGAGATCTCAACACACAATTTCACAAGATTTTAAAGTTCATCTAGAGCAGTGGTCACCAACTGGTAGTCGGTGGACCACTGGTGGTCAGTGAGAAAATTTTGGTGGCCCCCAAAAAAATATTTGCATTTTTAATATAGCAATAAATACTATTTATATTTTTAAAAGAATTATATTAGTGGTCTGCAGGATTTAAAATTATGAATTTAGCGGTCCCTGAGGTCCGAAAGGTTGGTGACCCCCCAATCTAGAGAGCTTTCCTCAACGTTTATGTATATCATCATAATACTGAAGAGGACATTAGAAAATGTATTTTTTGTTTTCTGTTATAAAAAAATTAACAAAAAACATTTTTTTAAAAAAGAAATAAATATTGAGCAGCCGGTTTCTGGAATAACCACTGAGTCCCCTGGTGAGTCATTTTTTTCCATTTTCTTCCATTCTTAGAGAATCTTTATTTGTCTGAGCATCTTCTCTTTCATGTTGGCTGCATGTCAAGAATGTTTTTCGGATCCCCTGAGACCACCGCTTGATGGTAAGGAAGCTCCTTATTCACCTGAAAAAATCCTCTCTCAGCATTACAATCCCCTCGTTCCCCCCTTTTCTCTCAGGTGTGAGATTTCTTCAGGGATTCCTGGCAGCAGGCAATGGTTGTAAATCAGGGTAAAGTTTCTACAAAGAGGATCAGGCAAGGAATTGAATATTTAGGGTACATGGAAAAAAAGAACTAAATGTGACACTGCAAATCCCCCCTTCTTCCAACGGAGGATGGCAGATGCACAGATAAAATAAAAACAAGGCAGGGTCTTATTTTCAGCGAAACAAAGTAGCTTCTCACAAAGGGTCCCTTTTCCAGTGTACCAAATACTGCAACTGACCCCAGTGTCATCTAGAGTCAAGGATCTACTTAACTTCATAATGAGTCTCCCCTTGTACTATCAAAGGGGGAGGGGGAGCTGCTGGTAAGGGTCTTAAATTAAATCCCATTGGTGGTCTCAATAAGCTACTGTGAAATATGGGGTGTATCCAGCTGCTGGACTAGCCCCCAATAATGTGTCAGGATCTTTGGGGCATATGGGGATGCCTGGAGAATTGGAGCAGAAGGTCCTTGCAACCACTGATACTGGGACAGGATCCCCAGCCTGGAGGGAAACGTTCCACAGGAGGTAGCATAAAGGCAGGATGGTGATGAAGGGCAGCAGGGAGGGGGAGGTCACCCTTCCAGTTGTGGCTGCTGTCCCCCACCTGCCCACTGGCCTGGCTGCACTGAGCCTCTCCTCCTGTCATCCCTGCCTGGGTAGGAAGGTCCCTGCTACCCCTTCCCCCCAATTCCTCCAGCAGGTCCTGGATCAGAGAAAGTGAACATGGGTTCTATTAAGTTCCATCTCGCTTGAGGAGGTTGGGACTGGGGGGAGGCATCACTTCCCAACTCCATCTGTTCAAAATGCTCCAGGGGTCCAGTTAACGATCAGCTTTGAGATGGAGGCAACAGGGTCCACTCCCAGGCATCTCTGGATCCCAAAGCTGTCAGATCTCTCCACTCTGGCTTGTGGGGCAAGGTCACTGGGCTGGAAATGGCACGATATCAAGGTGGTCTTTCCTGCGGTTCCCTTTCTGGAGTTGGATCCAACTGGCAACTCTTCCAGGAATCCGACTCCTTTGTGTCACCTCTGCAGCTTCAATGACTCTCACCACTTCTTCAGAAGGAGGATATTGGGTCTTGATAAGTCCTCCGGTATCCGTCCCCATAGCTCCCATCTTCTATCTCCTCTTTCTCCTCCATCTTCACTGAGTCTTTGCATCACTTGAGTTTTGGTTCAATCCTGGGACTCAGCACCCTGGACAGCGCACTTTCAGAGTGTCATTTTGATTTCAGGGATTTAGATTGATGTCAGCATTCCGGGTTGTCCCTAACACAATCAAAACCCTCAAATCCATCACCCATCAGTCAAATCCAACTCCTTTGTGTCACCTTGGCAGCTTCAATGGCTCTCACCACTTCTTCAGAAGGAGAACATTGGGTCTCAGTAAATCTTCATGGCTCCCTCTGTGATCTCCTCTTTCTTCCCCATCTTCACTGAGTCTTTGCACCTCCTGACTTTTAGGTCATGTTTTCTGGGACTCAGCACCCCAGACAGTCCACTTTTGGGATTTCACTGTGATTTTAGGGATTTGGGTTAAGGATAGCATTCTGGGTTTTCCCTCAGTCAATCAAAGCCCTCAAATCCATCTCCTGCACCCATGAGTTCATCCCATCGTCCAATCACCATCCTTCCCAACTTCAGCCACCACTGCAAACCCTCCTCATCCAGATTCAGGACTGCCATGACCTTGACCGAAAAGAAGATTTCTATTTTATCTAACTAAATTCCCTCTAGTAAAGCCCCCCTCCTACTTCCCCACACATGAGAAGTTGGCAGAGTGGAAGATTCCATGAGTCCATCCCATGGTCCAATCACTATCCTTCCCAACTTCAGCTATCACTGCAACCTCTCCTCCTCCAGATTCAGGACTGTCATGACCTTGACTGAAAAGAAGAATGTTATTTTCTCTTACTAAATTCCCTCTACTAAACCTCCTCTCCTACTTCCCCACACACAGGAAGGTGGCAGAGTGGAAGCTTCCATTGCTCATATGGATTCCAAAGCTTCCACCCTCATTTTGAAGGCCTGTGAAGGTCTTGCAATGCCAGCTGATATGTTTATGGCTTAGATTCCACAATCCAGGTTTCTATCCACATTTTCCTAACTGGGACATAAAAACACCTTTTGTACAGAACCAATGCAGAAGCTGTTTGGTCACATTTGTCCAACAGTAGATATATGGAAGTTGCCTCCAGATGTAGAAGGATTCTTGGAATGGTTTGATGAGTTGGGTATGACTGCAGGCTCCACTGGATTCTTTCTCCTTAGGTAAGGCGGAGCCAAAGATCTGCATTGATCGATATGATGGGAAAACTCATCCCATTGGTTCAGACTGGACAACAGCAAATTGCTACATATGCAAATGCAGAAGAGATGGAATGAGATGTTGTAAAAGGTAGGAAAAGCTTATGGGGAAGTGTCGGATATATTAATTTGTGAATGTTTTCTCCTAAATTAATCCAGAAGGGTTTACTAATATAGCACAAATTCTGGGATACATATAGGAAAATAAACCTTCACAGAGGTTTTCTACATTAGAGATGCCTAGAATGCAATTGAAGGTAGACAAAGTGGTAGTTTGATTGAGGGCAGATGTGACCCTAAATGTTGGGAAGCTCCTAACCTGGCAGGGAGGAGGGATGAAGCACGGAGCTAGTCTGGAATCACTGCATAACCATAAAAGTGCCAGAACCATCCCTGAGTTTATAATTGTTCCCAGGGAAGAGCTGACAGACTGGGGGGATTCCTGCAATCCAAGGAGAAGATAATCAAGTAGTTCAGACACCATCTGGAATTACTTAGTGGTTATAAGTGAGCAAAGTTTCAGCTAGTGAACTGTGCCCCTATTTTCGGTGACCAGGTCCCTTCTGGGTAAGGAGGAAGCATCACAATGAGAAATACACCATCTGTCAGATAAAATCTTTGTAGCTCTTTTCAGAGTGGAAACCTCATTGAAGTGAGCCTTGTGATCTGGGAGGAGTTTGAGCCAACTGCTTCTGAGGAAGGACTCAGCTTTGTGGCTGGGATCTTGGCCAACAGGTTTATGCACCCGTCTCCTTCTTGGTTGGTTAAGGTCATTATCCTCATTCCAACCAAAATGAATTCCTGGGTGTCTGAACCCTGATATTTCTCCAAGCAGAGGTGAATTTCCAAGAACTGGGTTTTTAGAAACAGGCAAAGCCTTGAGTGAATCAACCTTTCTCCAGGAGGTTCCATGTTTCTCTGCAAGTTCTAATGTGGCTGATGGTCTTTAGAGGTCTTTGCCAATTCAAGTCAACTTTGAGTGGTGCTAATCTTTCCTTTTTCCCTTTTTCACCCTCCCTTCTTATTTTCCCTTCAAAGAAATCCAGTACTTATATTAACTTACGAATGCAACTATCAGAAAATAGCAATATTTTGCAAACCTATCCTTACTGAGGAAAAGAAATGTCGGGTGTTCAATCCTGAAGATAAGAGTGGGAAGAAGTCTGCATAAATTTCTCACAGTCCCTTCAAGGATCCAGCGCTGCTGTAAATGGGGAAGGATGCAAAATAGTGGAAAATCCAGTAATAAATAAACACAAAAATGTAGAGTAAATGATAGTGTTGATTCTCATCCCATTAAATGCAATACTGGAATAAATGTCTTACCTAAGCATCTTAATCTTTTCTCCTGTGTTTTCTTTTTAGAACAGAACAGAACACAAGGCAAGGCAAGAAAAGACAAGACAAAATTGGGGCCAAATGTGGTTGGAAACAGAAGGAATGTGTCTTTGGTGCATATAAGTTTAATAATAAATAAATAAATAAACTCTCAGTGTACATAAAAAAACAAGATACATTCAACAGCAATCATAAGGAACAACACTTAATGATAGTCATAGGGTAGAAATAAGCAATGAAATCATACTAGGAAACAATCAATATCAATATAAATCATAAGGATAGAGGCATGAAAGTTACAGTCATACCTTAACCTTCCCTCACACTTTAGGCTCACCTGTCAGGCTAAGATGTGGCTCCATCCCAGGCAGCAGGATCAGCTGTAGCCTCGCTAGCTGCCTCCCCATCCCCATCTGCAGCCCCACATGGCACCAGGTAGGGGCATGGCCGTGCTTCCTGGGGGAAAGCTCTTCCCCTGGCCGGGATGCTGCATGGCCATTCTGTCTGGGAGAACAGATTCCCCAAGGATTCCTTTGCCCACCTGGATCAGCATTCCAGGAAAACTCCCTGGCAGGCATTTAGTCAAGGTTCCATTTATTAGAATAATTATATGGCACATCTTGGGAAAACCTGAATCTGAGAGTTTTGTTTTTTCCCTCAGTCAATCAAAGCACCGAAAACCATCCTCTGCACCCATTGGTAGATTAAATGCTCCAATCGCCATCCCTCCCATCTCGAGACGGCACTTCAACCGCTCCTTCTCCAGATGACCTTCATCCTGACCTTGACCGATGAGAAGAATGCCGTTGTGTCTATGAATTCTCTACTAAATCCCCCCTCTTCCTTTGCTGCACGTGAAAGTTTTTGGGTCAAAAGAGATTCACTCCATCAATTCCAACTTCTTATGAAAGAAAAGGATCTTGAAAAGTTGTAATTGATTGAGTGATTTTTTTTTTCTCTGTCCGAAACCATTTTTTTCCTCTGATGGTGAGAAACGGGATGGAGCTGGAAATTGGGCAGCCAAAGAAATGCTTGGGAGAAACAAGGGAATCTTCCCGCCATGACTGGTCCACTTCCCAGACTTTCCCGCAGTTCTTGCCGCTTCCTGCGTTGTCCGGGAGGGAAGCCGCTCATCCTCACTGCTTCCCATCCTTCCTGAGCTTCCCACTTGCCTCTGAATGATCTCCATCTTTCCAATGGCTCCTTGCGCTTCTTCTCCTTGGAGCACTGAGCTTCTTGGACTTCAAAATCGAAGCTGCCCAGAGCTACAAGGAGAAGAAGCACCAGGAAGCCATTGATATGCTCAGCTGCGTTGCATGTTCTATAGAGCCCAGTCTTCAGCTGTGAAAATCTTTCTGGATGTTGAGCCTATCATCTAAAGCACAGGGGTCAAACTCCCTGCATCACGTTGCCATCATGTGACGTATCGGAACATGTTTTCACTTCATGGAGCTGGGCTGGGCATGGCCTCCATGTAACCCATCTGGCCTGCGGGCAGCCATTTTGACCCCCCAGTTCTAAAGTGATGGCTATTCCTGCCAGGTTGCTCCCATCTATTTATTTATTTATTGGTTAAATTTATATACCGCCCCTCTCCGAGGACTCGGGGCGGGTTACAGCAAGATTAAAACCAGAAAACCAGATAACATTGTTCCTAAAATTTAAAAGACCAAATACCCAAGGCTGTGAAAATCAATTAAAAATCTCAATAAACATTTAAAATTTAATTTAATTTAATTACTGGACTGAATCCCTTCCAGACCGCCTTGACGGAAGAGATGGGTTTTTAACTCCCATCTAAATACCTTTAGATCGGGAAGTCTACGCAGTGCTGGTGGAAGTTCATTCCAGAGGGTTGGAGCCCCCACAGAGAAGGCTCTATTTCTTGGGGTCACCAAACGACACATAGCAGTCATTGGGACCCTTATCAGGCCCTCTCTGTGGGATCGTACCGCTCTCTGGGAGATAGTTCTCTACCGTCACCTCCACTTGGCCCCCTATTTTCTTCTTCTAGAAGGATTTTATATAATTTGATGAAAGCTTCCGCTCCCATTATTGTATTTATTTTAATTCTTTTGTCTTTCCAGAAGACTAACATCCCCTCCGGCAATAACCATCTAAACTTAATTCCTCTTCTAAACAAATTTGTAGATAAAAACTGGTATTGGCGCCTAGTGTCCCTCATCTTTTTTGGTATGTATTTGAGTATTTCCCTGTCTCCATATCTTAGAGGTCTTCCCCTCTGCGCTCCCAGGACCTCATCTTTTGTGGATCTCCTGAGAAATTTAAGGTGTATTTCCCATGGGACATTGTGTATTCTGGCATAATTTGAATTAATCCTATATACTTGATCAATGTCCCATCAAATCTGATCTTTTTCTTTTCCAATAAATGGAACCAACATCGTACTCATATCTTTAAGGTCTTCTTTCTCTTCCTTAACATTTTGAAATCTTAAATACATCAATGACCTTTCCATTTCCAAAAAATCAACCTGTATTTCCAGGGATTGTTTTTCTTTTTGAATTAATTTAATGTCTTTTTCTACTCCCTCCACTCTCCCCTCCATCCCACCAACTCTTTGTTTGTTATCTCCTACCATCTGTTGAACGAATTGTAATTATTTTTTAACAAATCAAAATCTTTCATTATGTTTTCTTTTAGTTCTTTTTAAATCATTTCTTAACTTTAAATTGTCCATATTTAAAGCCGCTTGGCCTCGCATTTGCCAATCCATCAGTTCCTCAAGCATTAGCATCATCCTTTTACTGTCCAAAAGTCCTGTTTCAGTTTCTTCTTCTTGTAAATGTGGTGTTTCATTTAGACTAGACCATCCCGAACTCAGAGGAGATGGTGGCTAAATTGCTTGTTTTTTCTTTCTTTTTGGATTGTCTCTAATTTCACGTTTCTAATTGTACTCCAAATGGTCAGCAGTTCTTTTTAATCCAAATGTGTAGGTAGTTGCAGAGGAGAGTGGGATGAGTCAAAAAAGGTTTTGTAAAACAAAGAAGATCCACTCTATAGAAGCCCCAAAGACACCAGTAAAGAGATTCCTCCAGACAGGCAGACAGTTTGCACAGCTGTTTGTTGATAAGGTGACTAACCTAGGCACAACACCAAGCCTTAGTTTTTTTTATAAGAATAAGATAAGCTCTGTGGTCATCACACTTTCCATCCTGGGAACTCTGGAAGAAAGATGACACCAGTAATAAACAATTCTCCACTTCCCAGGACTCAGGTTTCAGCACAGCACAAGAGAATCACTCCACATAGTCAGCCGAGAATAAAAGTTTACATTTTCCAAAGTTTTAGATTTTAAATTTTAAGTTCTTAATAGGTGAATACACTTCACTTACAGGTGAATATATCCAAAATATTTCAAAATCATATGCCTTTTTCACATTGCATGACACTCCAAAGGGGAACTCTCCTAAACTGCTGCCAGCCTTCAGAGGGGGGGGGGGAGATTTCTCTTACCCCTGCCAAATCTCTTTCTCCATTCTTAGAAATCTTTAAAAGTTTTTATCCTCCCGAAGCAGCGGTCCGACATCCACCCAGTGAAAGCACTTTCTCACCTCCAAATACACAAGCTGCTGTCTCTCACTTTCATTTTCCTCCTGCAAGCAGCTCAGCTGGGAAATAGCATTGGCAGCAGTCAGCTGTCAGGCGCCTCTGCATCTCTGACACCTAGGGCTAAGCCAACGAACCCCAGCATGACCACTGTCACTCCAGGCATCCCGGCAGATACCCCTTTAGTCGGCTGCCCCTCCAAGGCAGCCTTGGCTCTGAAGAGCCCACTGGAGGATGAAAAAACAGACGGTGGGATGTGGAGGCATCCCAAGGCACGTCCACCTGCGAAGCTAACCCAGAAGCTTCTTCCCTTTTCTTTAATTTCTAAAGTTAGTCTGTCCATCTCTGCACATTCTAATATTTTCAAAATTATAGTCTGGTTGGGTGATAAATTTTCATTCTTACAAAATTGGGCGAATATAATTCTTGCAGCTGACAAAACATGTAACATTAAATATTCATTCTCTTTTCTATAATTATGTCCTATCATTCCTAATAAAAATAATTGTGGCTTGAATTCTCTCTGCATTTTGGTCATCTTTTCTAGCCAATAATGAATTTTACCCCAATTTTTTTCACTTTAAGGCATATCCACCAGATCTGATAAGTGCATGGATTTTGTTTACATTTCGAACAATTATTTGATACATTTTAAAACATTTTTGCTAGTCCAACTGGTGTCATATGCCATCTATAAAACATTTTGTATACAATTTCTTTATAAGAAGCTGCTTTAGTAAGTCTAATATTTCTCTCCCATAATTTTTCCCAATCCTCTAAATCTATAAATGCCCAAATTTTTTTGCCTATACTATCATTGTTTCTTTCACTTGTTCTTCTTCCATCTTCCAATTTAGCAAAAATTTATGAAGTTTATTAATCAAATTTTCATGTTTTCAGCAGTAGTTTATCCAATATTGTCTGTTTGGTATAAAAGTCCATTAACTTTATATCCTTTTCATATCTTCTTTGAATTTGCAGGTAGGACCACCATGTTAGTTCAATCCCTTGTTGGTAAAGTGTTTGTTTGTCTTTCAGCTTTCTTTCTTTATCTAAAATGTCTTTGTAGGTGACAAGTTTTCATAGTTTATTAAATTTGGGTAAGCAAAAGCTTCCATTGTTGAAAGCCACTTGGAAATTTTTATATAGACTTTTTGTTTTATTTTTCCCCACTCTGACATCAAAGCATTTCTTTTTTTTTGGTTAAAAAAGTTTTATTGGTTTTCAAAAATACAGAATTAAAATGAGAAAAGGAATTATTTACAATTATATTGTTTTTCATTAATTATTTTCCAGCTTTTCATAAAAAATTCTCTTTAAGTTTGCGATTTTTGTATAACAATGAAAGATAAAGGTTTTGTTATGATAAGTAATAAAATTACATATTAAACTTATATATTCATGTCTATCATCTTATGTTTCTTCTTTGGAATAAAGAAGGAAAATCAGCATAATAAAAAATAAGTAACCATAAGCTTAACCAATATACATGTTCACTTATATGCAATTTCGAAATCTTTTAGGACTGTTTATCTCACACTATTTAATTATTAATATTCTTCATTTTTTGTCTTGGGATCTTGTTTTCATGCGTGGCGTCCTACTCCCCCCTGTCCCAGAGGTAGGCCCAGCCCCCTCCCCACTTCTCCCAATGGATGGAGCAACTTGCTCGATGGAAATCGACACAGGGGTGTCCCTGTCTCTCATCTCCTGGAAGAATTTAAAGGCGCTTAATACAAAAATCAAGCGTGAAGAGATATGGAAGGTAAAAGTGCACTTGATTGACTGCCAAGGAAGACATCTGCCAGTACTAGGCTGCAAAAATGTCCAGGTGCATTTTGTAGGGGAGCAAGAATTCCAAGGAACCTTGCTTATTTTAGTATTGACAGTAGCTGTCCCCACACTTCTCGGAATGAACTGGTTCCACAAATTTGGGCTCCATGTGGGTTGCATGCTAAGGCTGCCTATGATCAACACAGTGACTAACAACTTGATTTTTCAAGAGTTTGCAGACATCTTTGAAACCAGTTTGGGCAGGTACGTGGGTTCCCCCATTTCCTTGAATATAGACCCATCAGTAGCTCCAATTCGCCTTAAAGCTAGACGTGTTCCCCTGGCTATAAAGCATTTGGTGGATGCGGAGCTGGACAAACTGTTGGCACAGGGAGCCATTTCTCCCACAGATTACTCTAAGTGGGAAACCCCCATTGTGACACCATTAAAGCCAGATGGATCGGTGCGCATATGCGGAGACTACACGGTGCACATTGAACAAAGCCCTTCAACAGAGTGCATACCTCGTTCCTGTAATCCAGCACTTATTGCATACTTTGGGTCTGGGGTCGTATTTCGCGAAATTCGACATGGCCCAAGCGTACCAGCAATTAGTGGTGGATGAAGAGGCAGCCGCAGCGCAAACAATTGTGACTCATAGGGGGGCATTCAAGTGCCATAGGTTACAGTTTGGTGTCAATGTTGCCCCAGGGGTTTTCCATTCCATCATGGAGCGGTTGCTTATGTGGCTTCCAGGGGTAGTTCCGTACTTTGATGACGTTCTTATTTCAGCACCTTCAGCTGAAGTTTTATCAGAGCGTGTAAAACAGGTCCTATTGAAATTTAGACAAGCGGGACTCAAACTGAAAGCTAATAAATGTATCCTGGGAGCAAGAGAAGTCGAGTTCCTGGGATTTTGGTTGATTGGCAAGGGCATATTCCCAACCTTATCCAAAATCAAGGCGATTAAGAATGCCCCTGCACCTACATGCAAGCAGGAGCTGCAAGCCTTTTTGGGGCTGCTGAACTTTTATAACACCTTCTTGGAAGGCAAAGCTTCTGTGGCTGAACCCCTCCATCGCCTGTTACGAAAAGTGGTCCCATGGCTGTGGGGGCAGAAAGAAGCTGCTGCTTTCAAGGCGGTTAAAACATTCCTCTCATCAGATTCATTCCTCATGCAATATTCCACAGTTTTGCCCTTTCGACTGGCTTGTGACGCCTTACCTGTGGGGGTGGGGGCGGTCCTCAGTCACATCCTGCCTAATGGGTCTGAGGCGCCTGTTGCATTTTTCCCCCGGTCATTATCCCCTGGTGAGCGGAATTATTCTCAAATCGATAAGGAGGCTCTAGCCATCGTGGCTGCAGTTAAAAGTTTCATGACTATTTGCTGGGGCAGAGCTTTGAGATTCAAACGGATCACCTCCCCCTTCTGGGCTTGCTTGCCAGCCCAGAAGGGGCTGCCCAGAAGGGTCTGCCAGCGACAGGCAGACTCCTGTGGCTCTATCCCCACGGTTCATCAGGTGGTCCTTGTTCCTGAGGAGCTATGATTACCGTTTGGTGCATCGACTGGGAAAATTAATGGGGCATGCTGATGCCTTGAGCCATTGCCCCCTGCATGACATTTTGCCTGACCCAGCCTATCCTCGCTCTCAATTATTTGGACCAGGGTCCTATCACCGCTCACCGCATTGCCAAGGCCACTGAACAAGACAATCTTTTGCGGGCCATTTGTGCTTGGGGGGTGAGGGGCTGGCCTCAAGGGAAATTAGAAGCATTGTAAAAATGAAAGCTATTGCAAGAAGTTATGTGTGGTGGCTGGGTATTGATGCTGATATAAATGTATATGTTTCAAAATGTGCACTTTGCCAAGCCCATAGACCTGCTCCACCTAAGGTCACCCCTGCTAAATGGGAGAAACCTGTTGGTCCTTGGAGCAGGGTTCATATTGATTTTGCTGGGCCATTTCAGGGTACGATGCTCTTGGTGGTGGTTGATGCTTTTTCCAGATGGGTCGAAGTGGTGAAAATGGGCTCCACCACTTCGAAGATGTTATCCCTATTCTGAAGTGTTTGTTTGCCATGCATGGGCTTCCTGACATTGTTGTATCCGACAATGGGCCACAATTCACTTCCCTTGTCATGGAGCAGTTCTTGGGTGGATTGGGGATCCGACATGTATTAACAACCCCTTACAACCCACAATGCAATGGGATGGCGGAAAAGATGGTGCAGGTTACCAAGATTGCTTTGCTCAAATCAAATCATGGTTCCTGGCACGATACGTTTAGTGCCTTTTTGGCGTGGCAGCATTCCACTCCCTGTTCCAGCACAGGGGTCAGCCCTGCTGAAATATTAATGGGCCGCCACCTTCGTACTATTTTAGATAGGGTGCACCCTCGCTTTGATGTGTCTAAAGACCCCTGGCCTATGAGTACTCCTGAGGTACAAGTGGCTTTAAATGATAAGGTCCATGCAAGGAATTACAGGGAAGGTGAAACGTGGGTCCCTGCAATGGTAGTCAGAAAAACAAGCCCCAGGTCATTTGAAGTGGAATTAGAGGATGGCAGGGTTTGGAAAAGACATATTGACCAGATTCAGCCAAATAAGAGATTAAATGCACATCAATGCTGCATAGATGGACAATCTGACACTGCTGACCCTATTACACCTTTTTCCCCAGAGACTATAGTACCCAACTCTTGCCAGCCGCAGATTCAAAACAGATCTGGTTCGCATAATGAAGAAAAGGAGTCCATGGTGCTGAAGGACAGCGAGCCCACCGC
This sequence comes from Calamaria suluensis, assembly GCA_032468135.1. Taxonomy (NCBI): domain Eukaryota; kingdom Metazoa; phylum Chordata; class Lepidosauria; order Squamata; family Calamariidae; genus Calamaria; species Calamaria suluensis. Next base: position 15,436 of record JANHFP010371038.1, read on the forward strand.
TGCCGCGGTTGCGCCGCCATCTACGGCCGAGGAAAACACAGGCCAGTCTGCGACCTCTATCAGCCCAGACCTTGCCGTATCACCAGATGTGTTGTCCACACCTATAGTGCCTGACCCCATCACTGCTCCAGTGGTTGAATTGCATCATTCTACACGTACTAAAGTTACACCCAGTTATTTGAAGGATTATGTCTGTACATAGTTATCTATATATGTTCTATCTGGGGGAAGGAGTGTTATGTATATATATGTTGCAGGGTGCAAAATCTTGCACCAGTTTGATGGCGGGAAAATAAGGCGGGAAGCAGAAGGAAGCTTAGCCACTACATTGTTGCAAGCGGGTAATTAATGGTTCCGTTTTGGCGCAAACTGTCTGTATATATAAAGCGGCTCTGTTAAAGCCCTATTCATTCCATTCTGAGTACATTTGACATTGCAATGCAATAAACCTGTTCCTGAGAAATATCTGTAGTGGCTTCCTACTTCAAATCTAACAGGGTCCCTTATAAGTTATTGTTCCTTCTTCTTGATTTCATCTTCTAAATTTTTCTTTTTTTGCTGTTGTTTATGCTTATGCTTGTTATTCAAATATATCAATATACCCCTCATATAAGCCTTGCTAGCATCCCAAACCATTTCTATAGTTGTACCCTTTTCTAAATTTAATTTAAAAAATTCCTTCATATATTTCATACATTCTATCACATTACCTTCATATCTAAATAAATTTTCATTTAATCTCCATGATCATCTAGGACCCCTCCCCTGCTCAATCTCTATCAAAACCACACTATGATCAGATAAGACTCTAGAACAAATCTTCACTTTCTTCACACTCGAAATAAAATCATTAGTAGTTAAAATTAAATCAATCCTTGAAATAGATTGATGCTGATGTGAAAAAAAAGTAAAATCTCTTTCTTCCTCATTTTTCTCTCGCCAAATATCTCTCAATTCAAAATCTTCCATCATGTCAAAAAATGATTCTGGTAATTTTGCTTTTTTGGAACCATTTACAATAATTCCCCTTTTATCTTTTCTTGTATCAATTATCCCATTCATATCTCCCAATATAATATAAGATTTATAATCCCATTGAACTAATTTAGTATGTAAAAGCTTATAAAACTTTTCTTGTTGTTGGTTCGGAGCATAAATCCCAACCAGTAAGGTTTTTTCTCCTTGTAATAAAGTTTCAACAGCCAAAAATCTTCCTTGTTGATCTGCTTCAATTAATCTCATTATTATATCTTTCGTAACGTAAATCACTATTCCATTCTTCGTCTCCTGTGAAGAGGCAATCAAATGTGTTCCTAGTCTTGTATTAATTAGGTATTTTTCATCTTTTGTTCTTATATGTGTTTCCTGTAGACAAATTATCTCATTTTTAAATTGCTTCAGATAGTGAAATATTTTCCTTCTCTTATTTGGTGAATTTAATCCATTTACATTCCATGTCAACAATTTAATTGACATTACGCTCTTTTTGAAGCTCCTGAAGCCAGTGCCGGGCACGCCCACCTGCTCCTTCTTTCGGTCTGGCTCCTCCCACTGCTTCAGTTCCGGTCGGTTCTTGAGTCATCTGTTGCACCTGTTGCTCCACCGTTTCTTGATTACCTTGTTGCACCAAGAGAGTTTTGAGTGGTTTTTCCAGGCAACCCCAATAAATCACACAAGCAGTGATGACTGCGTGAACTACTGTTGTGAGACAAACAGCTCACACCTAGTGCTATCAATAAAAAACTCTTCAGCGCGCACACACACACACGCGCGCACACACACACACACACACATCTTTTGTGGCTCTTGGAACCCCTTCAAAAGCATAGTAGTTGAAAATCAATAATAGTGTATAAGTACTTTGAAGTTGGAAACAGAAAAAACTATTGTTTGATAAATGGAGGAAAGAAGTATGAAGGTAGCCTTAATTGCAAAACAAATGTTAATATTTACTGACAAACCTGAGTCTTTCATACAGAGATTAAACAAAATAAATTGAACTATTGCAAGCCAAGAGTTATGTAAATCTCCCTCCCTCATCTCCCTTGGTGCCTGGCTAGAGATTCTTTAAGCTTCCTGGGAGTCTGCCTTTCCCAGGATCCAGGAGCACTCCTAATGAAAATGCCACAAAACCATTAAGAGAAAGAGCTTCAGCAGCCAAGTCCCTTGTAAAAACAGAAAATCATAATTATTAATCAATTTAACAAAGCATCCTCAAGACCATAAAATGCATGCTAGAGAAGGAGAAGAAAATGGGAAGAACAGATCAGAGACGGACTTGGGGAGAAGCTGGACAGTAATGGATCTACAGGAAATAGAAAAGATACAAGAGAAAGGATATAGTAGATATAAATACTGGAAAAAGAAAAAAAAACTATATAGAGAATAGACTTTGGCAAGAAATGGAAGAAAATGGGTAGAAAGATAAATATTTAATGATGATGATGGGCTTTATTGTTTGCTATTGTTGTTTAAATATAATTTGCATGCCTTTTGAATTTATATGCCTAGTTTTTCTTTTTTTTTCTTTTTTCTTACGGGGATGGATATATCAAAATGAAATGAAAAAGAGAATTGGTTGATTATAGAAAATATGTAAAGTAAAATACAATAGGGTATTATTACATATATCTTAACAAGTAAATGAAATTTAAAAGGGGTAAATTTTAATTTGAGGGGTTTTTAATATGAGTTTTACTTAACAATCTTACATTTGTGTGTAGGAGATTTTGGGTGAATGTTAACATTGTTCATAAAATAAGAAGAGATATGAGATATAGATTTATATAATAGAGAAAAAGAGTACATGGCTATAATTGAAGAAACAAAAGCATGTATGTAAAGCAAGTCCTAAGATGTATAAGATTATGCTCAGTCAATATTCTATACAGAAATCATGTTTGTTTGGAGTTTTGGTGTGAAAAATTTAAAAAAATGAAAAAAATACATGCTAAAGATTGGTGCTGAGATGAGATTCATTCTGCGATGTCTTGTATAGGAACCTAGAGGGGAAGGGAGGTGCAGTGACTCATTTTCTAATACAGAGGAGCGTCTCCAAAAGTCTTTGTTCCACTGCCTGCAGCAATAGTCTTGTTTGGTATAATAAGTTAGAATTATCATTTGTTGTAGTCTGTATCTGAGTCAGGGTAATTTCTACTTTATTTGCTAAGTCCAGGGTTTCTGAAGTTAATGAGACATCAGTGTCGGTACTGCTGGCAACTTTGAAATTATCCAAGTCTTTTAAGAATTATCCAATTTGCTGGAAATTTGGTAAGATTTAATGCAATAAAATACATACAGTACAGTTGAATAAATAGATTGACAAAAGAGACAAGTCTTCTTGTGGGTAATTTGTTGGAAAGGGATTCATAACAGACCAAGTCAATATTATGTAGAGAATATGAACATTTTGAAATAAGGATGGCTTGTTTTCCTGCAACATTGACAATATGGGAGGACCTGGCAGGAGATGAACTGTATCTTCCAGCCAGCCAGAGGACCCAGATCCTACAAAGAAGCCACAAAGTAAAGTCAGCCGGTCACTTTGGGTTTGTAAAGACCCTTTGCTTGGCAAAAAGACAGCTCTGGTGACCTATGATGAAGAAAAACATGTAAAACTATGCAACCAGCTGCCTAGTGTGTGCGTCCAAGAAGCAAGTCCCAGGGAAGACTCCTGGGTTGATACAGCCAGTGGCCAAACCCCAGCAGACCATGGGAGGAAATCACCATGGATTTCATTTAGTGGAATTGCTGTAGAGTAAAGGGACCATCGTAATTTGGACTGGGGTTGACTTGTTTTCAAATCAAGCACACTTCATTGTGTGTCTGAATCTTCCCTCAGCCCACAGTCTGGCCAAAGTGTTCTTGCAAAATGTCTACCAGTTGCATAGAG
>JANHFP010371950.1:0-11767 GCA_032468135.1 Calamaria suluensis
ATGCTCCAACACTGGAAGTTTTAAGAAGATGTTGGATAAACATTTATCTAAAGAGGTGTAGGTTTTCCTGCCGGGGCAGAGGGTTGGACTAGATGACCTCCAAGGTCCCTTCCAACTCTTATTCTTATCTTATCGTGGTGGCCCAGAGCAGATTCCAGATATCATCGGAGTTCGTGGATATGACGGCTTGATCTGTGGGGGTCCGCTCGTTTATCTTCGTCTGACTGAAAAGGGGGGTTAGGGGATGTTGGGCATGTGCACGGGTGTGATGTAGGGAGGCGGAGGCGGAGCATGGGGTGGGGTTTAGTATGGCGACGGTTAGTTAATGGGTTAATTAGCTTCACATTGTTGATCCTATATTAACTCTGGCGTGTGTCGGCCAGTTAGCGATTGCTTTACTGAAGTCTGAGATCGTGGAGGTTTGGCTGTAACGACGTAGCACTGATATTAAAGTGAAAGTATAGTGGTAAGTATTTCCGCCTGTCACGCAGGAGACCGGGGTTCGATTCCCCGACGGGGAGCCAAAGGAAAGGGAACCTGGTGAGGAAGTAAGACGGGTCCTGGGAGAAGACCCGGGGAAGGGGGACCGAAGGAGACAACCTCAGAGGGAATATAACTTTTTGCTGGGGGAGTCACGACAAGACCCCAATGACGTGAGGGGTCCGTTGGAGCCAAGAGAGCAAAACTCACAAAAGGTTGAGATACCTACCGAATATAGGGATTTGGCACAAGTGTTTAGTGAGGTGGAGGGGACCAAGCTCCCTCCCCATAGTGGATCTGACTGTGCCATTGAGCTGGCCCCTGGGGCCAAATTCCCTAAACCCCTTATGTACGCGATGAGCCCCACAGAGATGGTGGATCTTCGCTGTTACATAGATGAGAACCTTGCCCAAGGATACATCATCCTGAGTAGATCTAGGGTAGTTGCCCCAGTGCTTTTCCCGAAGAAGAAAGATGGGGGGTTCTGGTTGTGTGTGGACTTCTGGGGCCTCAACGCAGCATGCATTGACTATCCATATCCCCTCCCATTAATCAAGGACTTGTTGACAGCATTATCCTCTGGGCGGGTGTTCACTAAATTGGACATCAGAGAAGCATACCATTAGGTGAGGATTTGGAAGGGTGATGAGTGGAAGACAACCTTCCACTGCCCCCTTGGTAGCTATGCATATCGTGTAATGCCCTTTGGACTCCAGGGGGGCCCAGCTGTATTTATGTAGCTTATCAATGTGGTCCTACATGAGTTTTTATATCGTGGGGTCCTGGTGTACTTAGATGACATCTTGATCTACTCCAAGGACCTAACGGGGCATATAAAATTGGTGAGGAGGGTGTTGAAGAATTTGCTAGATGCGGGGTTGTACATGAAATTATCCAAGTGTGAGTTCCACACTTCCTGCTTGGATTATCTAGAGTATAGGATTTCAGAGGTAGGGGTCCAGATGGATCCAGCTAAGGTTTGGTCGGTCTTGGACCGGCAGGCTCCGACGACCCGTCGTCAACTACAGAGTTTTCTGGGGTTCACGAATTTTTACTGTGGTTTTATTCCCCATTTCTCTGGAGTTGTGCTCCCGTTGACTAATTTGTTACATGTGGGGGAAGGTGGTGGGAAAGGACGACCATCTGTGCGATTATCCTGGACGGCGGAGTGCCCACAGGCATTTGATCAGCTCAAGTTATTATTCACAAGGGAACTGGTATTGAGGCACTGAGATGTAACAGCAAAATTTATCGTTCAAGTAGATGTCAGCGACGTGGCCATGGGTGGGGTATTGCTGCAAGTACAACCGGATGGGGTACTACACCCATGTGCGTATACGTCGTGGAAATTCAGTCCCACTGAGAGGGCATGAGCGATCTAGGAAAAAGAGGCCTTTGCTATCTGGTGGGCGCTGATGACATGGCGACATCTACTTGAGGGGGCTGTGGATCCATTCGAGGTGTGGACAGACCACAAGAACCTGCTTGCTCTGCGCACATTATGGAAGCTGAACCCAAAGCAGGTGAGATGGGCTCAATATTTTGACCGTTTTAATTTCCATCTGAAGTACGTTCCTTCCGGGCGTAACTTCTTGGCGGATGCTTTATCTAGGATGCCTCAGTTTCAGGGGAAAGGCAAGGATGTAGTGCAAGCATTAATTCCTTTGAAGGATGGGGTTAGGGTAGCATGTTCTACCCAGGGAAAAGGTGGAGGTTTGCTGGTGGAAGTACGGAAGATGTTGCGGACGGACGAGTGGTTCAGAGAGAACCGGGCATCCCTACTATATCGGGATGGACTGGCATGGAGAGGGGAAAGAATGTACATCCTGAAGGGGATGAGGGAAGAAGTATTGAAGAGGGGACACGTGAATAAAACGGCGGGACGTTATGGGTTCTTAAAGACACTGACATTATTGCATAGACAATTCTGGTGGCTGGGAATGCGTTCGGCCATTAAGGAATTTGTGGTGGCCTGTATGGTGTGTGCTACATCCAAACTGCAAGTAGGTAAACCATGGGGTTTGGTGCAGGAGGTGGCCCGACCTACCTCCCCATGGGAACAGCTGGGGATGGATTTTGTGGTTGACCTACCGAACAGTCGGGGATATACCACTATTTGGACGGTGATAAACTTGTTCTCACGCCAAGCACACTTCATCCCCTGTAAGGGGTTACCTTCAGCCAAGCAGCTGTGTAAGTTTTTATTCATCATATTTACTGGCTGCACGGCATGCCAAAAAGGATTATTTCTGACCGGGGCCCACAGTTTACAGCTAAGTGGTGGAGGAGGTTTCTTAAGACCATCGGGTCATCCCAGGGGTTGAGTTCAGGCTATCACCCATGTACCAATGGGGTGGCCGAAAGGGCAAATTCAATGGTGGAACGATATTTGAGAGCTTACGTGAATTACCAGCAGGATGATTGGGCACAACTACTCCCATTCACCGAGGTGGCCTATAATAACACCACCCATAGCAGCACCAGTAAGGCACCTTTCTGGGTGGTGAGTGGGAAAGATTTTGCAGTAATTCCTGAGCTGGATTTACGATGGCCGGAATCGATAGATCCAGTGACCTGGTCTAAGAAAGTACGTAGTTCATGGGAGGATGTATGTAGGGCGTTAGATCTGGCCATTGCTGCATACAAGAAGTACGCGGATGTCAAGTGGAGTAAGGCCCCGGAGTTTCAAGTAGGCAATCACGTGTATGTGTCGACCAAATACATCAGATTACGGCGGTCGGGACGGAAGTTAGGACCGAAGTATGTGGGCCTCTTCCCTATGCGCGGTGATAAATCCAGTAACGGTGAGGCTGAAGTTGCCCAGCTGGATGGGACGGATGCATCCAGTATTCCATGCCAGTCCGCTGAAACCTTGGGTAGGAGGTTCTGGTGATCAGGTAGTCCAAACCGGGGCCAGTGTTTGATGACCACTATGAGGTGGACGACGTGCTGGATTCGAAGTGTAGTGGGCAGACACTATATTATCTCTTAAAGTGGGTGGGATATCCCTTGAGTGAGGCGTCTTGGGTAAAGGCTCAGGATGTATCAGCCACTAGATTGGTGCGGGGTTTCCATCGCAAATGGCCTACAAAACTGAAACCTTTTGTCTCATGAAATTTTTCTATTTTCAGGAGGTGCCTTGGTAGGAGGGGCTGTCTGTCGGGGCATCACTGCCCCGACATCATGGTGGCCCAGAGCGGATTCCAGATATCATCGGAGTTTGTGGATATGACGGCTTAATCTGTGGGGGTCTGCTCGTTTATCTTCGTCTGACTGAAAAGGGGGGTTAGGGGGATGTTGGGCGTGTGCACGGGTGTGGTGTAGGGAGGCAGACGCGGAGCACGGGATGGGGTTTAGTATGGCAACGGTTAGTTAATGGGTTAATTAGTTCCACATTGTTGATCCTATATTAACTCTGGCGTGTGTCGGCCAGTTAGCGTTTGCTTTACTGAAGTCTGAGATCGCGGATGTTTGGCTGTAATGACGTAGCACCGATATTAAAGTGAAACTTTTGCATAAGAAAAGAGGAGCGTAAGTCTTTGTTACCTTTATTATCGACGAGCTGCAATGACATTCTGACAGGGTGTACATTTGGGAGGAAGTGCTCAGAGCTGATGCCTCTTGCTTTCCCTTTTTATTGTTCCTTTTGAATGATTTATCAGTTAGGTTTATCTAATCTATATCTACCAATGGCTAATTTTTCAGAAAGACAAATTTTGGGATTGTGTTGTATTCTGCAACCTGTCTTGATATAAGTAGTTTATACCTTCCAAGCTGAGATTCTGGTTCAGTTTATCTGTATATTGTAACCTTTTTAAAAAAATCATCTTCTGAAAGTCCTCTTTCTATCTGCTGAAATGGGCTGTTACTATGTCCTGTTGTAGCTAGGAGACAATTATATCTATTCAAATATAGCATTTTATACAATGACAATAAAAATGAGACTTTGTTTCATTTGAGCGGAAAGAAGATTTCACTTTGGAACTGATAGAAAATGGTGAAGAGGGTTAAGGGAGTTCCCACACACACAGAACAAGTTGCAGTATAGGCATGCCTTCCTTCTGAATCAGGAAGGAAGGACCAATTGAGAAAAAAAACTTTGGATGCTTTCATTGGGAGCCGGCATTATGGAATTTAAAATTTAAAATATGACAATTTTGATTGCTTATCTCTGGCTAAGTGGATGGTGCTTTTTCCCCTCCTGGCAAGGGAGTGGTGAAAGGCGGACATCCAACTCCTGTGAGTGGAAAAACATTTTTTTCACTACTTTTTGATAAGTGTCCCTGGAGAGAAAGATTCTGGCTTCAGACCTAATCTAATATTTACAATAACACAAGAAAATTGGATGTATGCCAAGTTTGGTTTTCTTGACAATGTCAGCAGCTGCAGAACTTGTCCTTATGCTGAGAGGAGATTCCCAGCCTGTTTTCGGTGCCTCAGCAATGTTTTAAATTAAAACTTTTGAAGAACTGGATCTCTTTTATACAATCCATTCTGTGACTGTCCCCAATTGCCTATTCTTCTAGAGATTATCAGAAATAAAAATTTGCTGACTATTTGAATTATTTGGACAATATGAAAAGACAATGCCCTCCAAAATTCAGAAAGGATCAATGGAAACTCAGGCATTGATGCAAGAAATGAGAGAATTACGTGAAGGTCAACAATTGGGCCAGGAGCCCCCCCCCCGACAATTAGCTCATCAAACCCTGAATGGCAGCTAATTCTTCATCTGTATCTGTTTAACTGCAAGATAGCAGTCGTCCAGATTTGTGTAATCTAGATGCAGCTGTTGCATACTGTGTTTCCCTGAAAATAAGACCCTGTCTTATATTTTTTGAATCCTGAAATAAGCACTTGACCTTATTTTGGGGGAGGTCTTATTATTTTGGGGTGCATGGAGCAAGATGGAGCTCCTCTTGCCATCTTACCTGATTTCCAGCTTTGTCTCCCTAGCCCTAACCAGAGGAAAGGCAGGAACCGGTTGTGTATGTGTTTAAATATTTCCAGGGAGGGCTTATTTTCAGAGGGGCCTATTTTAATGCATGTGCTCAAAATCCTGATTGGGCTTATTATCAGGGGATGTCTTATTTTTGGGAAAACAGGGTAAATGTTCTTGGAATGAGAGTTCAAGAAAGATACTTTCCTGCATGAAAGATACTTTGCTGCATCAAACTCGATTGAAGAAAATATGACTTCAGTAACAGAGTGGTCAATGCCTTGAATGCACTACCTGACTGTTTTCTTCCCCAAACACCCAAAATTTTAACTTTAATCTGTCTACTCTTGACCGTACCCTATTCCTGAGAGGTCTGTAAGGGCCAGTACGCCTACCGTTCTTGTCCTAATATTCCTTTTTACTCTTAGTCTTTTCATTTATTCAAATTGTCTTACCCACTGAGCCACTGCATCCCACTTAATGAAGACTACCTGTATTTAAAATATTTTTTAAAACTTTTTAAAAATCATTCACCTATATATAATATTCCAGCACAACCTGCTGGGGTGAAAAAAATACTGGTGTACGCTTCTGGTTCATAAACTACTACAAAAAGTTAAGCCAGACTATTTCACCTGTTGTGAGGCCTTTATAGATGCCTGTTAAGTTCTGCCTTCATTACAAGGCTGATTCTTGCTTTATATATGTAGTGCTAAAACTTTAATTCCCATAACCTTTAACTGGGCAAAACAATACAAAAATAGCACTGAAATGAGGGCTCAGTGGTGCATGGTTATTTAGAGTTCTTCTAAAAACCTCTAGTTTTTCTTTGTAGTGTATCTGGGAATTCATATTTGAGGGACAAAATATAAACAACGTTTATCACTCCACATACCTTGGACATCTGAGAATCTGGCTAGAATGATAAGGGCATATGACGTGACATTGCTTGTCGTTTCTACCCCACCAAGGATGACCTCAAACACAGACATGACCAAGTTGTCCATACAGATGATGGAAGAATTTTGTTCCTGTAAGTAAGGATAGAAATAAATTAAAAGGCAGAATATGTAGTGTCATTACAATGTCATCAAGATGTCCTCCTATGTCTTTTCACTTTACTTTTTTTCTAGACCAACTTAGAGGGCAGGCAGCAAATAACTCAAGACAGAGTTCTCTATATTCTCTATATTAATTTGAATACCCAATTCAGCTGAATAGATGTTTGGGTCAGATGGATCACTGTTTAAATGAAAGGGAAACAGCTGAGTTCCAAATAAATCAAACTGATCCTTCTTCTGTCCTATATCATCAACTCTTCCCCAGAAATCTCCCAGTTATACAGCTATTGTAATACAGAAATTTCTCTTTTATCTCTTCTCCATGAAATCTCTGCTCTGTCTCCAACTCACAAGCTGAGCTTTTAAAATCTTGCAAGCATTCCATTCCTAAACATTCTTTTCCCTGATATCCCCTTCCAAAATCTATTTCATACTGCCAGGCAATAGCCACAAGGCTTCACTTCCCTTAATGCTCAAAGGGCATTTGCTATCTCATGATTCAACAGCATCCAGATTAATCTTGCAATGAATGCTTTGCTGGCCACAACTAGCAACCTCCCGCAGTATTGCGTTCTTTCAGATGGTACCAGGAAGCTGAATAGATAAGTAACAGATAGGTATAATTTCCCTTGTTGAGGCTACTACCTTCTTTGCTAGCAAGAGAGACAGAGAAGTTTTTTTCCCCAGGAGAGTACTAAAAGAACAGGGACATTTTTAACCCGCTCCTCCCTTTTTAAGAATTGAAAAATGAGTAGGAGTCCTCCAATAGAAAGACTTCTATTTCTAAATTTCCGCACAAGTTTCTTAAGGAGTGAGTTTGTTTGTTTACAGATTCCACTATTCCTAGGAGACCACTATTGACTGCATGTTTTACTGCAGTTTTGTGGAAGAGTTGAAAGATATCAGTCCTTTCACTTTCTGCTGTCTTAGCAGTACAAATTGCTCCCCCTTTTAGATATCATCTAAAAATATTTTAAAAATATAAGTGCTTAATTGGAACATTGTTCTTTATCTATTTGTCTGCAAAATATCCTTACAATGTACCTTTTCTAATTTAAGGAGGAAACAATCAATATAGTCTCTAGGATTCTCTGGATCCAGGGTCTTCTTGTGAGTGTCCACTTCATTCCTGATGAAATCACAAACCTCGTTACAGTCAGAGAAGACTTTCTTATGAGGTCCAGGAAGAAAGTTCATGATAGTTGGCAAAGCGCAGTATGCCTGAAACATTGTGATAGTAAAAGTTAGCCATTTCCAGTTTACCTCTTTTGCTTTCACGCAGGGCTGCACAAGAAAAAGTAGTTATCTTATAAAGTGCCCTCTTATTTCTATTAAAAAAAAACTATATGCAAGATCAAATAGAAACATTTTCATTTTATTCTACAATGTCTTCAGACCAAATAAATATAAAACATGAGCTCACGGACACCAAGTTTTTTTAGTTATGGTTTTTTTCCCCTCTTTGATTATATTTCCTGAATTCCTATTGTGCTAAATAGTAGAATGAAAGTTGATCTGTTATGGTATACTTAAAAAGTGCTTATTTATGTATGCTTCTGTGAAATGGGCAGTAATGTATATGTATAAAATAACAGGCCTATGGATAAGTTGAAATTAACCAAAAATTCCGGTATTGGAACGCTGTAAAAGTGTAATTGTGATTTTAAATGTTAAAAATGTTGAATAAAATATATATATATTTTAAATAATATGTTGTGTATATAGTTGTATCTGTTGCAAACCTGTGCAGAATGGTGCACCAGTTATTCTGGCAGGAAATAAAGGCAGGAATACTTGGCGGGTAGCAGAGGAAGTTTGGCGCTACAATGTTGCAAGCGTTAATTAATGGGTTCCGTTTGGCCGCGAAGCTGTCTTTATAAATAGAGTGGCTCTGTTAAAGCCGCAGTCTCTTGCTGGTCTTTGCGTCTGTTACAATCTAGCTAGAATAAACCTGTTTGTGAGTAATACTTATAGTGGCTTCTTTCTCCAATCCAACATTGGCGACGAAGGTGGGATCTTGAAGAAGAAGCAAGGTGCATGCTCAACAGGTAGATAGCTAGCATGGCTGCAGCTGTAGCAGCAACGGTGGTGTCTCCGATTCCCCCAACTCTATTTAATCCGAAAAGAGAGAGATAGGAGTCATATATGAGACGTTTCAAATTGTTCCTGAGAGCTGGCAAATTTCTTGATTCACTGTGGCCTCAATGTATTCGATGTAGCTGAGACGGTGTCAGCTCCCACAGCCCCTGAAGACATGACTTGGACAGATCTGCAGGATGCCCTAGCTGCATACTATGAACCGGATGAATAATCTACGGTGCATAGGTTCCAGTTTTGGGACATCATTCAACAAAGAGTTGAAACGATTTACCATTTTGTGGCGGGACTCTGGAAAAAAGCCAAGCTGTGTGAGTTCCCTGACATGGACTTGGCCATAAAAGATCAAGTGATATATGGGGTGAGAGACAAAGATTTACAAAGAAGGCTTCTGAAAAAGAAAAAACCTACCTTAGCCTAGGTGTTAGATGAGGCCAGAGCAAGTGAGTCATCTAGCCATGCAGCCGACTCTTTGCAAAAAATCCAAATGACTACAACTGCAGATGGGGGCAGTATTAACTTTGAGGATGTAGTGGAAGAATCTGAGGAAGAATCAGATGGGGAAAGCGAAGAAATGTTTCCCACCTGTAATAAAATTGAAAGCTTGAGGCATAAAGAGGAGGATGAGCAGAGTGGAAAAAGTGAGAAGCCCATGGAGAGGAAATGTTTCAGCTGCGGAGGGTACCAGCATACTAAAAACAATTGCAAATTTAAAGACGCAATATGTCACAGGTGCCAGAAAAAAGGACACCTGGCTCGCATCTGCAGGGCTCATGTGCCGGTAGAGAGTAAAGAAAGACGGGGACTGGGTGAGCAAAAGCCTAGGTATGGACAAAAGGAAAAGCCAAAACAATCCTATACCCGTTCTGAAATTCATACAGTGAGAATTGGGCACGCAGAAGTGGAAGGTGGGGAGAAGGTGTTTGTCCCTGTAGCCATTGATGGAACATCGTGCTCTATGGAAATCGACACAGGGGCATCCCTCTCTCTAATTTCCTGGAAAAATTTAAAAGCCTTAATTGCGAATGTAAAAAGAGAAGAGATCTGGAAAGTTCGAGTACATCTAATCGACTGCCAGGAAAGACACTTGCCGGTGTTTGGCTGCAAAGATGTGAATGTCCATTTCGTGGGAGAGCAAGAGTTCAAGGGTTCCCTGCCCATCTTGGTGTCGCCTGTTGCTGTGCCCACCCTCCTGGGCATGAATTGGTTCCATAAATTTGGTCTGCATGTGGGGGGCATGCTCAAAGCACCTCAAGTCAACGCAGTGCACTCTCAGTCTATTTTCCAAGAATTTGCTGATGTCTTTGAGTCTGGCTTGGGAAGGTACGTGGGTTCTCCCATTTCATTGAACATTGACCCAAAGGTAGACCCAATCCGTTTAAAAGCTAGGCGGGTGCCTTTGGCAATAAAACATTTGGTGGATGCGGAACTGGATAAACTGTTAGAGCAGGGGGCCATTTCGTCAACAGATTATTCTAGGTGGGAAACCTCCATTGTGACCACATTAAAGCCAGATGGGTCGGTTAGGATTTGCGGGGACTATCGATGCACATTGAACACTGCCCTTCAACAGAGTGCCTACCCAGTACCCATAATCCAACATTTATTACACACCCTGGGACCAGGATCGTATTTTGCGAAATTTGATATGTCGCAAGCTTACCAGCAACTGCCAGTGGATGATGAGGCTGCTGTGGCTCAGGCTATTGTAACTCACAAGGGCGCTTTTAAGTGCCACAGACTGCAATTTGGGGTGAACATTGCCCCTGGGGTTTTCCAGTCTATTATGGAAAGACTGCTTATGGGTTTATCTGGGGTGGTGCTGTACTTTGATGATGTCCTCATTTCAGCACTTAAAGCTGAGGAGTTAACAACTCGTGTTAAAGAGGTCCTGCTGAAATTCAGAGGCGCGGGGCTTAAACTGAAAGCCAAGAAATGTGTTTTTGGGGCCAGGGAAGTGGAATTTTTGGGGTTTAGATTAAATGAAAAGGGCATTTTCCCCACTAATTCTAAGGTTAGAGCTATAAAAGATGCCCCTGCGCCAACGTCAAAGCCGGAATTGCAAGCATTTATGGGGTTGTTAAATTTTTATAATACTTTTCTTAAAGGGAAGGCTTCAGTGGCTGAGCCTCTCCACAGGTTATTATGAAAAAACATTCCTTGGTCTTGGGGAATGAGGGAGGCTAATGCTTTCCGAGCCGTGAAGGAATTACTGTCTGAAGACTCTTTCTTAATGCAGTATTCCACGGTGTTGCCATTAAGATTGGCCTCACCAGTGGGGGTGGGGGCAGTCTTGAGTCACATCTTGCCAAACGGTGAGGAGGCGCCAGTGGCTTTCTTTATTAGGTCATTGTCCCCTGCTGAGCGTTATTACACTCAGATAGATAAGGCGGCTCTGGCTATTATTGCAGCAGTTAAAAAATTCCATGACTGTGTATGGGCATCATTTTGAAATACAAACTGATCACCTCCCCCTTCTGGGGTTATTATCTGGCGACAGGCAGACTCCGGTGGCTCTACCTCCCAGGTTTGTCAGGTGGTCCTTGTTCCTGAGATGTTATGATTACCGGTTGGTTACCTGGGAGATTAATGGGTCATGTGGATGCTTTAAGTAGATGCCCTTTGCCTGACCTCTTACAGGATCCTGCAGAAGAATTGACCCTCCTGGCTCTTAATTATCTGGATCAGGGCCCTATTTCTGCCCAACGCATTGCCAAAGCCACCTCTCTGGACAAGAAGCTCAGGGCTGTTTGTGCCTGGGTGTTGAGGGGCTGGCCAGAGGGGCCCTTGGAAGATGGTTTTGTTTCCTTTGGAAACAAACATGAGGAACTCTCTGTGTTGCAGACTTCTGCTTCCGCCTCTGCCGCGACCGGGAGCAGCGAGACTTCGCTCTCCCGTCCGGCCTTCGGAGGGCCCCCCCCAGAGGGGCACAGGTGGGCTCACAGAGTCCACCTGCCGGAGGGGCGGCTGCCGAGTGCCCCCCAGGGTGGAATTGACCATGGGGGGCCAGTCCCCAGCTTTGCCCAAGGCTCCGAGGGTCGCAGGAGACGCCAGACCCACCGTCATGGCGTCGCAGCGGTGGTGGCGGTGAAGCGCCAATCTACGATGCAGCGAGTGAGAGCGGAGAGAGTTGAGAGCGGAGAGCAGATGGAAACACTTTCACTTTCCTGGTGAGCTGGTTGCCGAATTG
>JANHFP010373255.1:0-11762 GCA_032468135.1 Calamaria suluensis
GGCTTTGAAACGGAGATGAGCACCGCCCCCTAGAGTCGGAAACAACTAGCACATATGTGCGAGGGAAACCTTTACCTGTAAGCCAGGGGGAAAAATTATAAGCCATTTAAAAATGACAGTATTGAACTTACAATTAACTATGTACATAAAATTGTAGCATCAAACATTATTTATAGAAATTAATGACACATTATACCTGGAATAAGATTCAGCCTGACAGTGCAGACAAAGACCGAGCTGATGAGAAAATATCCAGTGCTTATGCAGAAGCAGCGATATGGAGACGGTAGAAAATATAATGGCTGCAATTAAAAGAGAGTGAAAAAGATAAAGAAACCATTATTTTTGGTGGGGGGGGGGGCGAAGAATAATAGTCTCTGGTAAAGCAACATTGACGCCAAGGATGCTTTGCTGGGTTCCAAAAATAGAAATGTCTCCATCCTTTGTTTTGAATAAATGCTTCAAGAGAGTCACGATATATAGAGCGCACAATACAATGGCTGGTCCCGTCTCGCTCTTTTTTCTGTTGGGGAGGTAACTGGACAGACAGTTTATTTGTCTGAGAACAAAAGCTGAATCAAAGTGTGTGTGTGTGTGTGTGTGTGTGTGTGTGTGTGTGTAACAGCAACTAAATTTCAGCCTTTTGCGAAACTTGATGATACAGTAGTGGCCAAAATTGTGGAAATCTTTTTTTTGGGGAAAGTGCATTTTCTAAAACTAGCTAATAACACCACCTTTTTTGGGGGGGAGTAGTAGTACCATAAAATTATATATTAATGGAAACATAATTTAATCAAGAATGTAATGCAATAACATT
This sequence comes from Calamaria suluensis, assembly GCA_032468135.1. Taxonomy (NCBI): domain Eukaryota; kingdom Metazoa; phylum Chordata; class Lepidosauria; order Squamata; family Calamariidae; genus Calamaria; species Calamaria suluensis. Next base: position 818 of record JANHFP010373255.1, read on the forward strand.
TATGAAGGATTTCCTACTAGAATAGCACTTACATTAGAAAGAAGAAAAGTGAAACATGTAGAAAAAAAAACAAGATATACAAAGATGATCACCATGTCAGTTAATTCTTAGTTGGGTAACCTTTAGCATGAATCACAGCCTTACAACATCTTCCCATGAAGCGAACCAAGTCTTTTAGTTCTGCAGCTGTTCTAATGTGAATCCAAGATTGAAGGATTGCTTCTATTAACTGGGTTTCATTGCTGGGTCGCTTCTGACTAAAGAGTTTCTTTAGTCGGCTCCATAGATTTTCAATTGGGTAAAGGTCTGGGCTGTTCCCAGGCAATTCCAGCAGTGGAATAGAATTATCTTGACAGTCCCCCCAAAAAGTGGTGTTATTAGCCATTAAACCTCAAAAATACACTTTTCCCAAAACGCTTCCACAATTTTGGCCGCTACTGTAAATTCCAGGCGAAGCAATTAGGCTTCCTGTATAATGTATAATGCAGCATCTAGTTGGTCTTTTAAAAAGACCACAGCCCCTTTGCTAGTCCTGCTTTTCAAAAATGGCAAGCAATGGCCAAATGCCAACTTGAAAGACAAACCGTAAGCCTGTTATTTGCTTTATGTCACACTTCAGAAAGTCCAAGGTGTTGAATACTGAGTTCACTCAAAGTTCAGTTGTAACAATTTATATATAGGAGTTCACTCAAAGTTCACTTGTAACAATTGTATATAGGAGTTCACTCAAAATTCACTTGTAACAATTGTATATAGGAGTTCACTCCAAGTTCATGTGTAACAATTGTATATAGGAGTTCACTCCAAGTTCACGTGTAACAATTGTATATAGGAGTTCACTCCAAGTTCACTTGTAACAATTGTATACAGTTCTCCCTCTGGTCCGCCAATCTGGCGAGAAATCTTTTGAAGCTCATTGGCTGAGCTGTCTGACAGCTCCCTATAAAAGGCAAGATGGTCAGACAGCTCAGGTCAGTGAGAACCCTGACTCTTGTTCATTAAAGAGCTGTTGTCACGGAACAGAGTCTTTCCTTCACCAATCTTAACAAGACGAAATTGGTTTGGCATGCTATGATATTCATAAATCTTTGCTGGCTTCTAGTTATAACTTTATTTGTTTCTAAACCGGGGTGAGATGCTACTGGTTTGCTCCGGTTCGGCCGAACTGGTACCAGTTCAGATGAACTGGTAGCTTTAAAAAACCTACCGGTTCAGTCGAACCGGGGTGAGATGCTACCGGTTTGGTAGCGATAAAAACTACTGGTTCAGGCGAACTGATAGCTTTAAAAAACCTACCAGTTTGGTTGAACTGATAGTTAGCTACCAGTTCAGTCGAACCTGGGTGAGATGCTACCAGTTCACTCCGGTTCGGCTGAACTGGTAGCGATAAAAACTACCGGTTCAGGAGAACTTGTAGGTTTAAAAAATCTACCGGTTTGGTTGAACTGGTAGTTAGCTACAGGTTCAGTCAAACTGGTAGTTTTGAAAAAAGTTCTTCTTAACCGATATGTCCGAGGATCAGCTGTGCTGCGCGGTTTAGCTTAGCTAGAAAGCAGGGAAATCGTCCTTTCTAGCGAAGCTTCTCTTTCAGCTCGTCTTCCTCGAGTTCTTTGAAGCTCTGGTGGAGTGTGCCCTTATCTTCGTCACCGACGAGATGCTGAAGCAGCAGGCCGAAGAGGTGGCCCAAACGGTCACCGCTACTTACAGACCAGATGAGTTGCCTGACAGGAGTGAAGCTGCCTCGTTGCCTGCCGACTTGTCTTCTCCTCAGGTTAGCCCAGCTTTGGTTCCTTGGACATCCTCACGCAACTAAATCCGGAACATACCAAATAAGTTTAGGCTACGTTTAGGTAGTGGTGGGGTTCAAACAGTTTTACTACCGGTTCTGGGGGTGTGGCTTGGTGGGCATGGTAGGGGAAGGATACTGCGAAATCCCCATTCCTTTCCCACTCCAGGGGAAGGATACTGCGAAATCCCCATTCCATCCCCACTCCTGGGGAAGGATACTGCAAAATTCCCATTCCCTCCCCACTCCAGGGGAAGGATACTGCAAAATCCCCATTCCCTCCCCACTTCTGGGGGAAGGATACTGCAAAATCCCCATTCCCTCTCCACTTCTGGGGGAAGGATACTGCAAAATCCCCATTCCCACCCCATTCTGGAGAAGGATATTACAAAATCCCCATTTCCACCCCATTCTGGGGAAAAGATATTGCCAAATCTCCATTCCCACCCCACTCTGGGGGAAGGATATTGCATAATCCCCATTCCCTCCCCACTCTGGGGGAAGGATACTGCAAAAGCCACATTCCCACCCCATTCTGGGGGAAAGATACTGCAAAATCCCTATTCCCACCTCATTCTGGGGGAAGGATACTGCAAAATCCCCATTCCCTCCCCACTCTGGGGGAAGGATATTGCAAAATCTCCATTCCCTCCCCAGTCTGGGGCTAGCCAGAGGTGGTATTTGCCGGTTCTCTGAACGACTCATAATTTCCGCTACCGGTTCTCCAGAACCTGTCAGAACCTGCTGGATTTCACCCCTGGTTTCAACTAACAAGGATTGGTCCACTCAACCTTCAGACCCCTTTGCCTGGAGGACTCGGGATTCTTCATCGAGAGATCTGACGGATCCTTTAAGATTCCTTACCTGCTTACTGTCGCTTTGTAAGCCAAAATTCCCAGCAAGATGAGGATGAGCCCTGCAACGGCTGCCACCAATCCGATGAGCAAAAGGGTGAAGTTCCCTGCAAGAAGAGAGAGCCTGGCAAGGAAGTGGTCGAAGCAGGCAGTTTGGATTGGACATAGCTTAAACCGCCTGGGGAACTCTGGGAGTTGAAGTCCTCCAGGCTTCAAGTTGCCAAGGTTGGAGAACCCCTGCCTTAAGCCACCAGAAATGATGCTTGCAAATCTTTGCCCATGAGCGCCAATCTATGCCACGGTGGGGTGGACTGCAGCAGGCTTGCTGGTAGAGCCATCCCCGGGTGGCATCTTTGAATGCCTGTCTAATCTCTGGTCTAGTATTTCTCAACCATGGCAACTTTAAGGCATGTGATCTTCAACTCCCAGAAGTGCTAGCTAGGAAATTCTGGGAGTCGAAGTCTTTTAAAGTTGCCAGGGTTGAGGAACACTGCTCTATCCGTGTGTGAAGCCAATTATGAGTATTTTTCAAGGCAGCATCATAAAGAGGAGAGAGGGAGGGACGGAGGGAGAGGGAGAGAGAAAGCAAGAAAGAGGGAGGGAGGGAGAGAGAAAGATGGAGAGAGAGAGACAGAGAGAGAGAGAGAGACAGAGAGACAGAGAGAGAGAGAGAGAGAAAGAGAAAGAGAGAGACAGAGACAGAGAGAGAGAAACAGAGAGAGACAGACAGACAGACAGAGACAGACAGACACAGAGAGAGAGAGAGACAGAGACAGACAGAGACAGAGACAGAGAAACAGAGAGAGAGAGAGAGACAGACAGACAGAGACAGACAGAGACACACACAGAGACAGAGAGAGACAGACAGACAGACAGACAGACAGAAGGAGAGATATTCCTTGACAAAAAGATTGCCACAAATTTCAATATTCAAATTGTAGTTATACCTTCCGAGGTCTTCTACCCAATCGCTATCTGGGGAGTAGATGCTGGTTGGGTGAAGGAGAGAGAGAGAGAAGGAGAGAGAGAAAGAGAGAGAAGGAGAGGAAGAGGGAGAAGGAGAGATGGAGAGGGAGGGAGGGAGAGCTTGAAGCTGTCACTCCCTGCTCCTAGTCCAGCATCTTAACCGCTATACTACTCAGAGTCTTCACTTTTATGTCCATATAGTTTTGCTTGGAACAGTAGGAAAACTGTTGCCCATTGTTTTCTAGTCCATCTCTACCACCTCCGTAGGTACCTCTGGCTTAACCTCCCTTAGCCTTACCTGCCTTGATGTTGGGCAAGGTCATGTAGCTGGTCCCATGCTGATTGGTAGCCTTGCAGGATATCTGGGTAAAGTTAGATCCGGGTACCCTCAGGATGCCAACGATGGTTTGTTCCGCAGAGTTCAAGTCTGCTTGAAGTTCGGAGCTGTTGAATTCTCCAGGAATGGTCAGGTTGAGAAGGTTCCATTCAATTCTCGGAGGGGGGTTTCCCTCTGCCAGACAGTAACAGGTGATCATCTCTTCGGTTCTTGAGATAGTACAGTTGCTTTCAGGCCAAATCACCGGCTTGTCTTTAAAAAACAAAAACAAAAAACAAACATACATTGGAGGAATTGTTGCAAAGAAAGGAAAAAGCATCAAGCTAGGCTGGTGGCACTTGGACTTGAGCTCCAAATAATTTCCAAGTTTGTCCTGTTGTGGTGACATTCCTCGAATTGCCCTATGGAAAAGTGCTTACGGGCACAGCAAAAAAAGACACCACAGAATAGGCATAAACAGCAACTTGATTAAGGATTTTTAAAAAAAACAACACAGCCTTTTTTGTAGCAGTTGTTAAGGAAAGATCGTGGCCATTAAGTGAAATTTGCGGTCATTAAAGCGAGCCCATGGTTTGCTAGGGTGCACTTAGACCAAAAACTGGAAGTAAACTGTCATAAAATACAGTCACCTGGCTGTAGGAGATGGCCAGGCTGAGCCTAAGGAAGGAGTCAAACATGTCATCAGTCAACGACTCCAAAGGTGAAATCCAGCAGGTTCTGGAGAACCGGTAGTGGAAATTTTAAACAGTTTGAAGTTCTGGCAAATACCACCTCCGGCTGGCTCCAGAGTGGGGTGGGAAATGGAGATTTTGCAATATCCGTCATCTGTCATGCCCACCAAGCCACGTCCGCAAAACCGGTAGTAAAAAAAAATTGGATTTCACCACTGCACGAGTCCCTGCAAGCGATCTAAGTTCAGCCCGCCTTGAATGCCTTTCTTATCTCCCGCTAATTTCCCTTGACCGTTAGTAGTTCAGATTCAGGTGGAGAGCTTAAGATTGCAATAACTCTTTACAGTCAACTTACTGCAGGAATCTGATGCTGCCAATGGCTCTCAGGGCAGTCTTTGCCCAGCGCTTGAAGTGTGATCATGTGATAATAAGATTTTGAACCCAAAAGTCCCCCCCTCCCCCGGATATGCCCACCATAACTTGGAATCGCCACTAAAGCTACCAGCTGAATGTATTGAGCGTTCATTAATCATGGGTGCCAAACAGGCTGTCAATTAAAAATGTGTCAGGAAATATAGCTTGTCAGCCGGTGAAACACTTTTCCTGTGAAATCCTCAGCACCTCTATCCCCCTAGCATTTCCTTCACATGCATCCCAGATTGTTATTCATTTACTTCTTTAAGTGTATATTAAAGGTTCAACGTGACATTAATTTGATTCAGAGTTTACACCTTTTGCAGCATGGTGAAATATGCCCTTAATTCTACTCCATTTACACAAAGCCACATTGCCTCTTCTTGCCACAGTAGGTGGCAGCACCAAACCAATTTTGGCTATTTTCAAAAAGAAGAAGAAGAAGCTGATTTAGATCTAGTTAGTTCGAAAAATGCAACCTCTTCACACATATGTGCTAGTCTTTCCTGACTCTAGGGGACGGGGCTCATCTCCGTTTCAAAGCCAAAGAGCCAGCGCTGTCCGAAGCCATCTCCGTGGTCATGTAGCCGGCATGACTCAATGCCAAAGGCGCACGGAATGCTGTTCCCGTCCCACCAAAGGGAGTCCATATTTTTTCTACTTGCATTTCTTACCTGCTTTGCCTTACTGTGTCTGCGGTATTACAGATAACTTACAAACTGTAATAGAACTCCTACATTCCTCTTTTTATTTGCTTCAAACGTCTAGAAAAGTATTAAATGTTGTACTGACTTTTCTGTTTAATTTAATTTTGGTCTTTATTTTCCCTTTTATCTATATATGCGTACACAATACTTGCATTTGCAATTTCAGTGCACTCAAGCATTTACCCATTGCATGGATTTGTTGCTAAATGGGCCAAAGAAAAGGTCCCCTATTTTTTCTACTGGCATTTTTTACCTGCTGTTTGTGCCAAATGATTTACAGGAGGCAGTCAAATAATAGGACTTCCCTATGGGAGAAATAGGTTAAGATAAAGGCAAAGGTTCCCCTCGCACATATGTGCTAGTCGTTCCCGACTCTAGGAGGCGCTGCTCATCTCCGTTTCAAAGCCAAAGAGCCAGCGCTGTCCGAAGACTAGAGGTGATATTTGCTGGTTCTCTGAACTACTCAAAATTTCCGCTAGCAGTGCTCAAGAACCTGTTGGATTTTACCCCTGGACTCTTGACTTATGACATTTTATTTATTTATTTGTTTGTTTATTTTGTTTATTTTTGTCAACAAGTACAAGGAAACAAGTAGCAGTATAAACATAGACATTGGCACAAAAAATGGCACAATTAAAGGATATAAGTAGGCAAAACGTAGGCATAAGCACACAGGATGATTGCAAATAGATGGGGACAGTAGGACAGGGACGGTAGGCACGCAGGTGCGCTTATGCACGCCCCCTTAAGGACCTCTTAAAAAAGCATGATAGGTCCACGGTAGGCAGTTTAAGGGAAAAGGAACAGGGATTAGCAAGAGTAACAACAGGATCAAGTAGGGTGTTCCAGACATTTATAACTGTATTACAAAAGCCGTACTTCCTACAGTCTAAATTAGAGCGATTTACATCCAGACATGTTTGACTCCTCCCTCAGGCTCAGCCTGGCCATCTCCTACAGCCAGGTGACTGTGTTTTATGACAGTTTACTTCCAGGTTTTTTTCGGAAAAGTGCCCCGTAGGAAACCATGTGCTGGCTTTAATGACCAGCTGAATACCATCTCTGACTTCAACTCCCGGCTGGATGGGGGAATTCTGGAAGTTGAAGTCCGCCCACCTTTAAAGTGGCCGACATTGGCAAACACTATACTAGTGAGCATCTGAGCGTAAAGGTTAAAGGTGTAGGAAACAACTCTGTTGAAAGAACAGGTGCGCCGGACTACCCAGCCCGACGCGTTTGAATTATCACCTTTTCTAAGCTCTCAGAAGAGACCAGGTGAGAAACATTGTTCACCTGTCTGGAACCCTCACTGTATTTCAGACATCACTACAATAGAGAGGGTCCAGAGATATTTCACTAGAAGAGTACTAAAATCCTCTGCTCGAAATAAAATTCCCTACACCACCAGGCTTGAAATGCTAGATCTGGTCAGCCTCGAATTATGCCATCTACATTCTGATCTATGCTTAGTTCATAAGATTATTTACCAAAATGTCCTACCTGTAAGTGAGCATTTTAATTTCAACCACAACATCACAAGACCTATCAATAGATCAGTAAATTGCTCTAATCTAAAATGTAGGAAGTATGACTTCTACAATAGAGTAGTCAATGTCTGGAACACCCTAGCTGATCCTGTTGTTAGTCTCGCTAACCCTGTACTTTTTTCCTGGACCTTTTATGCTTTTTAAGAGGTCCTTAAGTGGGCGTGCATAAGTGCACCTGCATGCCTACCATCCCCCTCCTACTGTTCCCATCTATTTGTAATAATTACATGTGTTTATGGCTATGTTTTGCCTATTTATATCTTTAACTGTGCCAATTTTTGTGCCAATGTCTATGTTTATACTGTTACCTGTTTCCCTGTACTTGTTGACAAATTAAAATAAATAAATAAAAATAAACACTGATTTAACTGCCTTATATCCGCATCTGAAACATAAATTGCTGGTGTAACAGACAAAATTTTAAATTCTGATTAGATGGGACTTCCTCCACTAGTGAGTTTCAAACACGAGTATTTATAGATGAAATATAGCTCTTTTTCATATGGGGACTTAAAAGGGAAAATAAAATGGAAGCAGTTTGAGGGAGGTGATCATTTTGCACTTAGTTTTATTAGCATAGGCCTAATAATTCCTTCTTGACTTTTGTTCCAAAGAGTAAATTTAAACTTTTCAATGGAAAACTAATGTGACATTTTTATTACAGTCACTGACCAACAAATTGGACAGTTGACAGCATAAATACAATTTTAAAATTATGGGAAACCATGACATAGAAAAGAAAGAGGGATATTATCTGGAAAGAACAATAAATGCTTTAGAGTCTGAAACATTTCTAAGATGTCAACAGAAGTGAATAAGACATTTGCCGCAGTGCAATAAGTATAGATAGCAGGATATTAAAGGTAGAACATAGGTCTAGAAACAAAAAAATTAAAGTGATAAAAGTATTTTATGAAATACTAGAATTCTACCCATTGACTATAATGCTATTAAGTCAATGCACAGGGATATGAGTTTGTGTATATTTAAGTGCGTATAACTAAATCTTATATTGGCCAATGACAAATAGGATATGACAGGAGATAACACCCAGGTGTTAAGAAACAAAGTACAATTGTACATGAATAAATCAGAAAACTTTTCAAAATTTTAATTGTGAAGAGGTTTATTATAAGCAATTCTTCTCTAAAGTAATATGCTACAGCCCACGTAGTGAGAGAGAAAATGGCTGTATTGTTTGCATGCAGGACAACTGCCTATGGTTAAGTAGAAGAAGATGGAAATTGACATATATATTAAAAAGAGGGGAGGCAGGGTACATCCCCTTTACTCCTATCTAGATGGAAATAACTGCAGAAAACTGACCATTGCTGCCCTATCTCACCTGCCCAATGGCGTTATCGTGCAGCATCGTAATTAGAAAGGGTAAATGCTGATCTATTGGTGATCGTGATAGCTCTCCCCCAGAGCTTTTCTCTAGAAGTTGCATCAAATGCTGGCTTTATATCAATAAAATGCAACATACAGGGAGCGTATTTGCCTATGCAAGTATTTCTCTGCCAAAAACTGTAGGGTAGCCCGTTGAACCTGAAACTCAGGGCTTTGTGTAGGCTTAATCTAATTCCATCACACACTAGTAAAAAGGTAAAGGTTTCCCTCGCACATATGTGCTAGTCGTTTCCGGCTCTAGGGGGCAGAGCTCATCTGCGTTTCAAAGCCGAAGAGCCAGCGCTGTCTGAAGACGTCCCCGTGGTCATGTGGCCGGCATGACTAAATGCCAAAGGCACATGGAACGCTGTAACCTTCTCGCCAAAGGTGGTCCCTATTTTTTCTATTTGCCTTTTTAACGCGCTTTCGAAACTGTTAGGTTGGCAGAAGCTGGGACAAGTAACACGAGCTCACTCCGTTATGCGGCACTAGGGATTCGAACCGCTGAACTGCCGACCTTCCGATCGACAAGCTCAGCTGACTTACCCGCTGAGCCACCGTGTCCCTATCACACACTAGACTCCACATCTATTAGATGCACCGCCATTCTCTCCTCTTCCTCTTCTCTCCTCCTCCTTATTTTCAACATTATTTTGTGGAACAACATACATCTTGTCTTCCGGCAATAAATTAAGCAAGCCCTTAAAGGGCCTGGGGTGCCATTTAAGAAAATAAAAGAGAGGGAAATGAGAGGCCCTGGGGAAATGAGGAATAGATGCTGCTATTTTCCACTCAAGGTGAGGGAGGCAATGTAGGTTCAGAAAGAATGCTGTAAGCCAAAGTAACATATTCTATGGCCCTGGCCTCTGGCATGCTTACTGTTGGGTGCTTAATAAACATATGGCACTATGGACAGCCTCTATGTGCAGAAATTGTGTGGTAGTAACTTCTGCAAATTAAAGGGAACCAATTAACCTCAATGTGATACCATCTGATATTTAACTCATCCAATGGATTTTGCCCATCTTGTACACCTCTTGTTGCTAAGTAGGTAAAAGCTTCCTGTACTGGAATTCTTGTTTGATACAGTCTAATTTGTAAACCAGTTGGGGAATTCACTCAAGGGTGAGGTGTGAATTGTCAGATGAAATGAATTGTTGTTTAATGGGAGCTTGGAGGAATTAAGCTTGAACATTCCCAGGATAGCTGGAGATGTTTGCACTCAGTTTTAAATTGGACATGTTCGCGGCCACTCAACAAGCACTGTTGCCTAAATTTTCTCGGTAATCCACACAAAGGAGATATATAATCTACGGTTCTCATACTGTGGCACAAATCCCACAAATGGCACCGGTGGTCAGAATGGTGACATATCAATAAAAGCACAAAGGCACAGCAGACTGACCATAGCAAAAAGGCAGGCTTGCCATTCTGTGACTGCACCACTGCTTGTACAGTAAACCTTCTACACTAGTTGTGTTAATGTGACACGAAGCCAGACCACATTAAGCACTTGCGTTTGTGACATAATACAATTCAACTTAATGGAAGAGCATTTTTTAGCTCTCATATTCCTCACCCTAACTCTGCCTCTCTCATACAAATAGGAAAGAGTTTAGTTACCAAATTCAAGAGAGATGTCACTTGTCCATACCTGGGAAATCTATTTACTACTAAAACTCTCCTGATCATGACCCCTAACTAGGTGAAATAATGCATCATAAGGGAACAATGTTTGTAACAAGGTACCTTAAACAGGATAACTTATAAAATATGCCCAGAATGTGTCCAAAATCCAGAACCCATGATTCCCAGAAGTATGAAATTTGGGTAAGTACTGGCTGCTTTAATGCTACTACGTAATTACTGGTGTGCTACAAGGCTGCTGCTATGGTCATATGATTTTATTTTCCACATTCTGTGACACTTTCTCAGTCAGTCTCACAATCCTTCACTCTCTCCCCTCACCCATCAGCAGTCATTTACCTGTACAGAGGGAAAAAGAAGGAAGGTTTCTGATGCTGCCTGCCAGATTCTCACCAGGAAACTCAATGGGGAAACCAGCAGGAAGTCGAAAGTGGCTCCTGCTCTCACTGCTTTTTTTGGTCATTCTATTTCCAGAATGTTTAGGTAAGCAAATATCTCTGAAACAATGATTCAATGATAAGGTGACCATCCGTCCTGCTTTTCGCTTTTTGGCCAAAAGTCCCGTGTCCCGCGCCATCTTTGAAAAGTCCCGCTTTTTTTTTTGCTCAGAGCAGCCAAGGAGGAGGC
>JANHFP010377077.1:0-11738 GCA_032468135.1 Calamaria suluensis
AGTGGGGGTGTGGCCTGATTTTTTGAAGGCTTGGCTTTGTTCTGAATGGTTGGAGGTGTGTTCTGATTGGTTGGGGAGATTTCAGTCCAAGGTGCGGATGGACGCGCCACTGATTTTAGAAGACATTGTGGTTTTCCTGGTGGGCATTTAGCTGCCGCACAGATGGTGCAACTTTTGATGTAGTCTTCAACATCTAACTTAAGGGATGGCCACCAAAATTGACGTTTCACAAGATGAAAAGTTTTGACAAAACTGAAATGGCCTGCTGTCCTAGAATTGTGTACATGTTGAAGGACGGAAAGGCGAACACTTTGAGGTACAAAAAGTTTGTTGCCATGATACGGAATGCCATTGAGTATTGAGCAGAGATTTTGATTGGAGAGAAACCAAGGGTCATTCATTAGTGCTGATATGATTCTGTCAGTGAACAGAGTTGACAAATGAAGATTTTCTTTGGCTTGAGAGCAAATAGTCACTGCTAGTGCAGACAGGTGGATTGTTGAAGGAAACAGTGGCTCAACAACTGGTGTTTTAAGTTAGTTGTACTGTGGTAAACGAGACAGGGCATCCGCCATGAAGTTTTTCCCCCCGGGGATGTAGCGTAGAGAAAAATTGAAGCGAGTGAAAGATTGGGCCCAGCGGGCTTGTTTGGGGGTTAATTTCTTGGGTGAAGTAAGCACCTGTAAGTTTATGTGGTCAGTCCATACTTCAAAAGGTACTTTTGCGCCTTCCAGGAAGTGGCGCCATGTGGACAAGGCCCAGTGAACAGTGAATGCTTCCTTTTCCCAGATGGCCCAACGTTGCTCCTTGGCTGTAAGTTTGCGGGAGGTATAAGCACAAGGGTGAAGCTTACCCTCCATATCCCACTGGAGGAGCATGGCAACAACAGCTACGTCACTAGCATCCACCTGAACAAAGAAAGGAGCATTCGCGTTGGGATGTTTCAAGATGGGTTCAGCTGAGAAAAGTCTTTTTAGTTTGGCAAATGCAGCTTCACACTCCATTGTGCAATTAATAGGTTGGTTTGGTTTTTGAGGCTTGGAGGGATCTTGAACTTTGAGGAGGTTGGTAATGGGTAAGGCAATTTGAGCAAACGAGGGAATAAATTGTCTGTAAAAGTTTGTGAAACCCAAGAAGCTCTGTAATTGTTTGCGGGTGCACGGAGGAGCCCATTCGAGGACCGCTTTAACTTTATTGGGATCCATTTCAATGCCTTTAGAAGAAATGCGGTAACCGAGAAAATCGACCCGGTCTTTGTGAAAATCACACTTTGGTAACTTGGCATACAGTTTAGCAGCTAGCAGTTTTTTATTGAAAAAGTTTTATTATAAGACACTTTTTACAAAGCATTTCAGTTATCACATAATATATATAATTTTTTGAATTTTTCTCCCCCCTCCCCCTCCCCCCTCCCTTTCCCATAAAAAAAATGAAACAAGTGCTTACATTGCTTACATATTGGGTGATTTCAATTCAAATATTGGCATCCAAGCAGAAACAAGACATACTGGCAGCTTTGGACTTGAGGAAAAAAATAATGCAGGTGATTGTTTGGTTCAATCATGAGATGGGTTCAAACATAATAAGCATACAGAAAAACCCTTGCTCTCAGCAGGTCTGGATTGAGGCCTAGCCTCATGGGACCTAGCCCGATGATGATGAATGTGATTTCATCAAAACGTCGCAAATATATGCAAACCTTTACATGGGAAGAAACCCGAGAATACACAAATTTACATAATAAGCATTGCTTATACACTTGGACCTCATCCCTAAATTGTACCATAACCAGATCAAATATCACCTACATAGCTATAGATGTCAGTCCTAGCTGTCAAAACATATATGGGTGCCAAATACAATTCAGGTCATGAACTTCTGGTGGCTAAGATCACTGTCAAATTATGCAGCATCAAAGAGCTGTTTGACATTACCAAATTCCCTTCCCCATATACAGTTGAGATGAAAAATAACTTTTCAATTACTGGACATTGATGAGCAGAGACCTGAGAAATTCATAAGACATCATTACAACAACAATTGAACACATGCCATAGAAATACCCAGAGTTTAAATGCAAGTAGCACTCAGATGGAACCATCAGAGCAGCAGGTAAACAAGAAGGAACAAGAAAACTGAATGCAGATTTTGAAAAAGCATCAAAGAAAGACTGGGACCAGCAACGATTACAAGGATTATTTCAATTACTGCATAACGTGTCCTCATCCCTCATGCAAGCAAGATTTCCCTTAAGATCATATAACAAAGTCTGGTGCTGACCATTAAAAGGGAATTACCAGATGCTCAAAAGCTGCTTCTGAAGGGGCTGTGGCAGTTGTGACCATATTTCAAAATCTATGCTAGTTCAGGGAGGGGAAAAACTACATCTGCTTTATTGACTACAAGAAAGTCTCTGATTGTGTCAATCATGAGAAACTGTGGAGACTCCTAAAAGACTTGGGGGTACCAACCCATCTGGTCAAGTTGATGCATTTGCTATATATAAATCAGGAATTCACAATACAAGCATTTTATGGAAACATTGACTGGTTCAAAATAGAAGTATGGCAAGGCTGCATTCTTTCACCTTTTTTCCCCAACCTGTGTGTCAAAGTGATTATGAAGAAACTGGAACTTGTAGATTAAAGATCAGAAGGAACATCAACAATTTTCTATATGGAAATATCTGATTAAAGAACTAAAGAAGAAAGCAAGAAATTTGGCTTCTTCCTAAACAAAAAAAAAACCAAGTTCATGATCACTGCAAGGAATGGGAAGGTCAAAGTAACAATCAACAGTAAAAGGAATAAAACATCCCTGGAAAGCAAAATCACAAACAGAATTCCACCTCTCTTATTTTGGCCATGAAATCAAACTTACAGGAAAAGGCAATTATGTTCAGAATGATTAGTAGTAAAAGGAAACAGGTCTACCAAATATCAAACCATCAAAGAATACACCAGCATAAAACAATGAAAACTATATAAGATTGGAAAGTATGGAAACATACAGGACACAGGCAGTATTTAAAAGTACAATTGAGGTGTCATTGAATACAATGTCTGAGAGTAATATACCCTTATAAACAATAAGAACTAAGCTCAGTCTTATCCACAGGCGATCTAGAATCAAAATAAAGGTAATCTAAACATAAACAGTGTTTTTTAAAATTTTACCTTAGTAAATTGTGTCCTTTATAAGTTTCTGACTTAACGAACCATAAAGTGACTTCTTTAACATTTAAATGTATTTGATTTTTCCCCGAACAGTATAAACCATTTTTCCTTTCCTTATTTTATTCCTTATAATCAATTATGTTTTGATTCTGACTTCTGATGCTAAGCAATAGCAAATGATTGCAATCCTGGTGCCTAGATTAAAGTGAAGCAAAATAATTTCCACATCCACTTCATAGGGATAAATGCTAATTTTATACCACTGCAAAAAGGAGTCACATGCTTTTGAATTCTTAGTTCTCTATCATGTTCAAAATCTTATATTTTCCAGAAATCAAACTAAGAAAGATTGTTGGTGATTTAGATTTAAGTCTCTTGGATGAGGTGCGTTCTATTACCCTACCTGCAAGGTGAACCACAATAGTTTTAATAATGGTTTTTGTTCAATAATCCATCTTATTAACAGTTCAATAATCCAATATATTAAGTTTGGTCCTGCAATGCCTCTTTAGCTAGTCCAGAGCTTGTCTTCCTGTTGAAGTGAAGTGTATGAAAATTTATTTTATCGAGCAATCTTGTATAGGATGGTCTTCTGATTACTTCATTGTTTTTGCTTTCTCTAGAAAGAAACGAAGAACATGCCTTCTAACATATTTATTTCTACTCCTATGGATCCTTATTTCTTGCATCAAGTACCCAATATTAGAGACACAACATACCCACTCAAACCCATCAAACTCATCAAAGCAGCAAACTGAGGTTCAGAATCAAAATAATACTGTGCAGGTTTCACAATGCTAACACTTTTGATACTGAAGTCCTTCAACCTTCTTTGCCTTTGTGCTGGAAGGAAATTAGCTGCCACTAGCTCTCCAATCTGCATTATTTTGAAGCCCAAGGTCAGGCTCTTCAAAGCCACAGATTTATGGGATGTGTTCATCTGAGCTTGCAAAATAACCTGAAGAACTTTTTCACAAGGCTGACTGCTGTTCCCTGCATGCAGAAATATAAAAGTGATTTACAAAAACCATTACAGAATGGTCTTGATAATGATAACAATAAGGATGCTGTCAATGGCAGCCGCTCGAAGAAACGAAACTCCACAACCTCGAGATGCAATTAGTGTTCTTTATTTCGTTCTGAAGCGGACAGAATCTCATTGGCATTCCGGAGTGAAAACAGCTCTCCCCGTTCCTGAGTTTTCACCCTTTTAAGCACCCGGCTAGCCAATCCCTACCTCTCCTGGCTGTCCCACCCTCTCCCATACCGGCAATTATCCCCTTACCGGCTGGCAACCCATCATTACCGCCTTTAGCCACCATACTGTGATTCCCAGCGTCTGTCCCAGGTTCCCCCCCCCATGCTCTTGGTCGTCCATCCACACCTCCAGGTACGTGTTGTATCTTCATGCTCTTTGTCATGCTGGGCGTGACATGCTGCCCCCCTTCACCAAGGATCGGCCTATGGGTAGATACAGAGATCGTAGATTAGACTCCTGTCTACCTGTTATGTCCTTATTGTCTATCCTCCAGCTTTCCCTGGATAGGTGTTGTGAAAAGTACGAATCAGTCTGGGTGCCTTGATTTTTGTATAGTTCACCCATGAAGCCTCGGAGGCCGGGTATCCTTTCCATTTTACAAGGTATTCTAACTGCTTTCTTTTCCACCTGGAGTCTAGTATACATTCGACCTCAAATTGGTCGGCAGTCACCGGTCCTGGTCGGAGGCAGGTGTCTTTAGTTGATACCGGTATTAACAGACTTATATGAAACACTGGGTGTATTTTCCCCAGTAGGCGTGGTAACTTTACTCGAACCGTTACCGGATTTATGATTTTGATTATTGGATATGGGCCGAGGTATTTAGGTGCTAGTTTCCTGCTTGGTCTATACAGTTTCATATATTTTGTTGACACATACACCCTGTCTCCTGGTTTCATATTAAAGGAGGGTAAGCGATATTTGTTTGCCTGTGTCTTATATGTGTTTGAGGCCTCTGCTAACGCTGTGCATACATTGGGCCAGAGATCTCTTATTTTGGCAAGTCATTCTCCTGGCCTATTACATTCTCTTGTTGCTGACCTGGGGATTTCAGGGAGCATTGTTACCTCAGTACCATAAATTACTTTAAAAGGGGCAAACCCAGTACTGGTATGTACAGCGTTATTATAGGATGCCTCTGCAAAGGGAATTAAATCTACCCAGCCCGTTTGCTGGTAACTGACGTACGAACGGAGGTACCTCTCAACCATAGCATTCGTACGTTCCGCTACACCATTTGTGCAAGGGTGGTAGGCGGAGCTGAGTAACTGGGTAACACCCAGTTCTTCCAGGAATCCACGCCAAAAGGCAGCGGTAAATTGTACTCCCCTGTCCGATAGTATTTTATTTGGAACCCCATGCAATCTAAAAATGTGTTTTATATATAATCCAATCAGGGCCTTAGCAGAGGGTAGCCCCTTGCAGGGGATGAAGTGGGCCTGTTTTGAGAACAGGTCCACCACTGTCCATATGACAGTATATCCATAACTAGAGGGTAGGTCCACAATGAAATCCATGGACACCTCTGTCCAAGGAGCTTGTGGGTTGGTCACTGTCTGTAGCAGTCCCCAGGGCTTACCTGTTTTTGCTTTACTTATTTGGCATTGTTCACATGCTTTCATGTATTTCTCGATGTCACCTCTCATTTGAGGCCACCAGTACTTTCTACGGACCAAATGTAGGGTTTTTGTAAACCCGAAGTGGCCGGCTGTTTTATGATCATGGCAGTAATACAGTATACGTTTCCGGAGGGCGTCGGGTATATACGTCTTCCCATTTACATAGCCTACCCCATCAATCAATTGTACTGCATTTCTATTTTCGGTGTACCATTTGTCATTCCTTAAAGCCTCCTGTATGGTCTCTGTTGTGATAAAAACCCCTTTCTGAACCGTACATATGGATGAAATGAGTGGTTGCACTCTCTTCTCCTGACTACCTTCGTACTGGGGCATACGCAAAAGACTATCAGCTAGAAAATTATTTTTCCCTGGAACATATGTTAATTTGAATTTAAAACGGCTGAAGAACAGAGCCCATCGTACTTGTTTTGGGGATAATTGTCTCATTTTTTGTAAGGCCTCGAGGTTCCTATGGTCTGTCCATACCGTAAAAGGAACCCCAGAGCCTTCTAACCAATGGCGCCAGGACACGAGAGCCCAATAGATAGCAAATGCCTCTTTTTCCCAGATCGCCCAATTTCGTTCGACCTGGGTGAATTTACGGGACGTGTATGCACAGGGTCTCAACGTTCCCGATTGGTCACGTTGTAGTAGGACCGCCCCTATCGCGGTATCGCTGGCATCTGCCTGGATCGTGAACTCTTTCGATACGTCCGGATGTTTTAACACCGGCTCGGTCGTAAATAAGATGGGTTCCTGTGCTTTTAATTAGAAGCTACTCATTTGTACATGTAAATGTTTCAGCATGATTTGTTTGGTGTGGCAGGACAATCTGTGATATTGTCCCCTTATTACATTCCTTCTTAAAATAATATTTTCTTGTCATAAACAGATAACATGAAGGCAAACAGAGTCCTTGCGGACTCGGGGCGGTGTACAGCCATAATCAATTAAAAACCCAAAAAGATTAAAATTAAAATTAAAACAATTATTAAACAATTCATGGCTATTTCATTTAAAATTTGATTATAATTTTGCTAAAATTCCAATTTAAAATACAACCAATCAATTTATTAAAACCCAATTAAAACTAACCCAGGCTGGCAAGTCGAAAGAGGTATGTTTTTAGCTCCTGGCGAAAAGTTGGCAAATCCGGGAGCCTTCGTAGCGCAGGAGGAAGTTCATTCCAGAGGGACGGATCTGCCACAGAGATGGGACCCCCATTAGGCCCTCCCTGTGAGTGCGAACCGGTTGGGAGGGAGTAGGCAGCATGCGGTCCTGTAGTTTTACATCCATTTGTCTCTAATTTCGATCTCTATTTGTCACTTAGATTGTAGAAACATGAAAATGCACATAATAACACAACGTCACGTACAATACCATGACTTATTACTCAAACATATATATAAATTACAGAAAAGCTTGTGTTGTTGGCTTAGGATTACATTTTTGTTTTACAACTGCGATTTCAATTTATATTTCTGCTATATCATGTCTACTTGTTCTCATTGTATTTCATACCTTTTTGCTACATAGTTTTTAGATTTACCCAATTGTACAATTTCTCCCGGACATTGTAATATTCTGATTCCTGTCTATCTTTCAACTTCATCGTTAAGTCTATCCACTTCTGCAGTTTGGTAAATTTTTTGTATCATTTGTGTGTTTTTAGGTAGATTCGGAAGTTTCCAGGTTTCTGCCGGTGATAGTCTTATCGCTGTTAGAATATGTATAGCTAGGTAGTGTATTTTATTTTTTTTCCATTCTGCCTTCAGGAATTCCCAATAGAAACGTTTCTGGAGCCTTTCTGATTTTGTAACCCGAAATCTCGATTATCCAATTCTGAATTTTGTCCCAAAACTTTCTTACTTTAAGGCAAGTCCACCACATATGGAAGTAAGTACCCTGCTTTGAACCGAATCAAGTCACGGAACAAGGAGGGTTTCATGCAGGGCTGGGCCGCTGGGGGTTCGGGAGAACCTCTAGCTAAGATTCTGTATAGTTCGGAGAACCCCCAAATCCCACTCCTGGTCTGTCCGCAGCCACCTTGCCCCTCCCAGGAGTCCCCACAAGGCCCGTTTTGGATGCAGGTAAGCGCAGGGAGCGCACGGAGGCCCAGGTAGGGTGAAAAATGGGCCTACTGGAAAATCAGGAAGGCTGGAAACAGGCCTGTTTTTGACCTCCAGAGGGCCTCCGGGACATGGAGAGGCTGCTTTCGCCCTCCCGGAAGCTCAAGGAAACCCTCCAGAGCCCAGGGAAGGTTAAAACGCCATGGTTCAGGAAACCGAATAGGCCACACCCACAATGGCCAATCCCACCCAGCAAATCAGGCAGGGAACCCCCTTGCTAAAATTTTTGAAGCCCATTCCTGGTTTCGTAAATTCCACTCCCGGGGAAGTGGTTGAAATCCAAATTGTTGTACTACCGTTTCCGTGGGTGTGGCGAGGGAAGGATACGGCAAAATCCCCATTCCTGCTCCACTCCTGGGAGAAGGATATTGCAAAATCCCCATTCCCACCTGGGGCCAGCCAGAGGTGGCATTTTACCGGTTCTCCGATCCGCTCGAAATTTCCGCTACCGGTTCGCCCGAACCTGTTCAAAACCTGCTTGGATTTCACCCCTGATTCCTGGAACACTGCCCATCACCCACCCGGAGAGCGCTACTCTTCCTTTCCATTTGAAATGTTTTTTAGCGAAGGCCGATTTCCCTATTAAACATCTTGAGAAATGTGAAGAGCTGGACATGGCAAAGGCACTTAGAACTCCTTCCCGATAACCGTATTCTCTTGCCATTCGGAAAGACCGGATTGAATTTCCAAAAGCGCTTTGCTATTGTCCCACCAGCTCCATTATACGTCCAGCCTGCTGTCTGTCTATCTCTCCGCGCATTGACCTTTCTTGTAAGATCTGCTATAGACATCACAAACTCTCCCATCAATTTACTACAATTGGATGTGGCATCTGTTGGCTAATTTGATTTTGGCAGAAATGCACCTGGTTCTGTTTTTTTTTCCCTTGTCCCTGTAGGATGCTTGGGGTGGGGGAGAAGATTCAAACCTTCCTTGATAGCATCCATCTGACCGCCCAATGTGCTTCTCAAGGTCTCAATGTTTAGAATAGAATAACAGAGTGGGAAGGGACCTCGGAGGTCTTCTAGTCCAACCCCCTGCTTAGGCAGGAAACCCTACACCCCTTCAGACAAATGGCTATCCTATATCTTCTTAAAAATTTCCAGTGTTGGAGCATTCACGACTTCTGGAGGCAAGATGTTCCACTGGTTAATTGTTCTGTCAGGAAATTTCTCCTTAGTTCTAAGTTGCTTCTCTCCTTGATTAGTTTCCACCCATTTCCCCAACCTTGATGTTTGCAGTGGGTGAGCCTGGCTCATTATGGCTTATTCCTCAAACCACGGTTAAGCCAACTTGTCATGGCTCCCCTTTCTGCAGATTTGTGCTTTGTACAGATAGTCCTCGACTTACGACTAAAACTGAGCCCACAATTTATGTTGCTAAGTGAGACATTTGCTAAGAGAGTTTTGTCCCATTTTTATGACTTTTCTTGCCACTTTTTAAAAGTGATTCGCTGCAGCTCTTAAATTAGTAACACGGTCATTAAATGAATCTGGCTTCCATGCTGACTCTGCTCGTCCAAAGGTCGCAAAAGGGGGATCGTGTGACCCCGCGGGGCTGCTGCAACCGTCATAAATGTGAGTCGGCTGCCAAACATCTGGATTTTGATCACAGACCATTCAGCAACAGTTGTTACCGGTTGGAAGTAACTTTTTTCAGTGTTGTTGTAACTTCTAACGGCCACTGTGTGAATGGTCGCTAAGTGAACTGTTGTAAGTTGAGGACTACCTGTAGGCACAAAGGAGCAGGGAAGAGAGACACATTCTTCTGCGTAGCCATCTCTCCGAAAAGGGCCGTTGCAGTTTCTGCTCCAAACCCGGGGTTTGACTAGATGACCTCTGTGGTCCCTTCCAATCCTAAGATTCTATGCTGACTTGAGACATCAAGGTTTTTATGCGGTAAAAGAAACCAATCTTTACCGGTTTCAACAAGGTGGCGAGATTGGCTGAATTGCTGCTTGGATTAAAGGTTTCCCTCGCACATACGTGCTAGTTGTTCCCGACTCTAGGGGGCGCTGCTCATCTCTGTTTCAAAGCCGAAGAGCCAGCGCTGTCCGAAGACGTCTCCGTGGTCACGTGGCCGGCATGACTCAACGCCAAAGGCGCACGGAACGCCGTTCCCTTCCCACCAAAGGGGGCCCCTGTTTTTATGTGCTTTCGAAACTGCTAGGTTGGCAGAAGCTGGGACAGATAACAGGAGCTCACCCCGTTACGCAGCACTAGGGATTCAAACCTCTGAACTGCCGACCTTCTAAGCGACAAGCTCAGCTGTCTTACCCACTGAGCCGCCACTTCCCCATGTTAGTCTAGCTGCTGTTAATATATATAGCAGTATGAGATATTCCCATCCATCTCCGACAATGTTCTTGTCATCCTAAAGAAATTGATATCATATCCCCTTTCAGGAAATTATGGCCTTGGCATCCAAGACTTAAAACAAGGGCTCAACACATCTGGAGCATCAGGTGCAAAATCGCCATCTGTGAGCAAATACAAACTTAAGGTAAGTCCTTCTCCTCTGGAAGTTCTTACCTCCAGACACTTTGATTGTTTTGGGGAGATGTAGATTTACCAAAGATTCCAAGATAAGGCGGTATGTAAGTCTTAAGAGTTACTGCTATTGCTAAGATGTCCTGCCACTGGTGCTGAGTGCTGAGATCTTCCACAGATAGGATTTGGTCCAAACCCTGCCTCTGATTCTTCTGCCTTCTCCTCCTCCTAGGATTCCATTTATACCTTTCAGGAAGGGTCTCTGCCCCCTTATCGACAGATGTTCTACCAGCTGTGCGATCTGAAAGTGGAAAGGTACAGTATTTGCACTGGCCTGTTACGTTTTATGCTGTCAAAATCCATTCTTGCATTTTGGTCAAAACCCTGTATCGTTTTTGCATCTCCTCTGTGGTTGAAATCCAAATCTGTGTGACAGCTTGGGCATCCTTTGCATTGCAATTCTAGAAAGTCAGTTGAGGCTTTGTCCAGATGTTTGAGGGCACCCAACCAAGCCTCTCAAATTAGCAGTGTATTCTGACTCTTGAAAGTTAATTGAGGCTTTCTCCAGATGTTTGAGGGCACCCAACCAAGCCTCAAGTCACCCATGTATTCTGACTCCAGAAAGTCATTTGAGGCTTTGTCCAGATGTTTGAGGGCACCCAACCAAGCCTCAAGTCACCCATGTATTCTGGCTCTGGAAAGTCAGTTGATGCTTTGTCCAGATGTTTGAGGGCACCCAACCAAGCCTCTCAAAGTCAACAGTTGTGTCATCTTTGATAGCTATAGCTTTCCAAGAAACGGTGGTAATGGCAGCCATGGCTTGGTCCATCCAGGAGGCAAGTTTGTCCTGACCTTGGTTAGTCAGAGCAGGGCTGTCCCTGGCTTCGCAGTTTGGTTGTCCCGATTCTCTGTGCCGAGAAGGACCGCTCTTGAGATTTGGCTCCTCTTCAGCTTGCAGAAGATCATCCATCGCAACGACGACATGGAGGCGGCTTGTACAGAGCGGGACGGCTGGTGTCTTCCAAAGACCAGCGATGACTTGAGGGACACCATGTCACTGATGATCAGGCAGATCATCCGATCCCAAAGGCCAGGTGAGGGGGAGGTGGTCACCTGTATTCTAACCATCATGAGTCACGATTGTGATGGGCAGGCTCCATGATGGTCATAACTCGAGGTCTACCTGTAATAATGGCACCCATGCAGTACTACTTCTTCTTCTTCTTCTTCTTCTTCTTCTTCTTCTTCTTCTTCTTCTTCTTCTTCTTCTTCTTCTTCTTCTT
>JANHFP010378398.1:0-11732 GCA_032468135.1 Calamaria suluensis
GATCTCGTGATGAGTGAGTCAGTCAGTCAGTCAGTCAGTCAGTCAGTGGTATTTCGCAAATATAGTGGTGGGGATAATTCAGCTGTCAAATGCTATAGATAGGTTCCTTAGTATTCCATATTTATTGTGTACTAAAGGTCTATATACTGTTCTAGGTCTAGCCTATTTTTCAATGTTGTCTTTTCCTACACTATAATTGTGAACTACAGATATCATAATTCCTCCCTCTTCCCTACTCCATTCTAATTTTTATAATATTTTGCCAGATTAAGAAATCCCAAAAGCATGCAGTTTTAGGACCTTTGAATTGGCATCATTTAACATGGATTTTGTGACAGACACAGGACTCATATTTATGAATTATTGAAAGTGGCTTCTTCTTCTGTATAATACTTTGGGGTATTAAGACCTAGGTCTTTATGGCTAAATTCTGAAATTACAGTAGTTTTCCTAAACTAAAAAATATTCAACACAATATTTTTTCATAAAACATTATGTACTACAATTAGGTTTTAAAAACTGTTAGACTGTATCTGTTTAATTCCGATGCTCTGGCATGAATGTATTTCTACTGTACCAGTCTTCCCTCATCAGTCCTAAAGAATTGCTTGATTCCACATGAGACTATGAATTCTGGAATTGCTCCCAGAGTTTGGCTGTGTCTCAGCTCTCTAGACATATAGCTACTTATTCAAAAATAAGCTTATATAGAATGGAATGGGATAGAATAGAATAGAATAGAATAGAATAGAATTCTTTATTGACCAAATATGATTGGACACACAAGGAATTTGTCTTTGTGCATACACTCTTGGTACACATAAAAGAAAAGATACATTTGTCAAGAATCATAAGGTACAATGCTTAATGATAGTCATAGGGAACAAAGAAGCAGTCACATCATATTAGGAAACAGTCAATATAAATCTTAAGGATACCAACAACAAAAATACAGTCATACAGTCATACTGTAAATGGGAGGATAGGAACAATGAGAGATTAATAGTAATGCAGAGTTAGTAACTAATTTGAGGGAATTATTTGTTTAGCAGAGTGATGGCATTAGCAGAAGACTTTCAGACACAATATGGCTTCATTAATCCCCCCTCCAAGAATAGCTCAACTCCTATGGAACATCTTCATTTCTTGCTACAAATTCCAAATGATGTTTCAGCATTTGTTCATTATTCTTTTTCTTTTGCAGTATTGTTTGGTGGTCCTAATTTATTCAGATATACAGTATTTCCATTCCTTCTGAATATTAGAGATATATTTCAATTATCAAAAATGGCTTTGATTTGATAACACGTCAGATGAAAAAAAACCTGGTCATCTTCATTTTGATCCACCAAGTCACCTCTGCAATCATGCGATAAATTAAGTTGCAGTTATGCATCTATGCCAGGGGTGGGTTCCACTTACCTTTACTACCGGTTCTCTTGTGCTTTGCATTTTCCACACATGCACAGTAGAGTGGAAACCAGCATGCTTTGCACGCACATGTGCAGTAGAGCATGCAAGGCAGCACGCATGCCGCCTGTGTGGGCTACGCATGCTCAGAACTGTGGAAGATGCAAGGCGTTGATTTAGCTGATGAAAAAAAAATGGTAAAAATCATGTGGGAGCGTGTGGGAGGGCCCAGCTTGCAGACGGTAAGGAACCGGTTTGGTGATTTCATCCAGTCATCGCTACCGTATCGCCCGAACTGGGAGCAACCCATCACTGATCTAAGCATACCTTTGGATCACAGTAAGCAATTTATGTATACATTTTCAGATGTCCCTTTCACAGTTATGATTTGATTTGAATTGTGCACAAAGATATAAGTTAAAGCAAGATTTATTTTCACTCTTTTTTTTAGAAGCTCAAAGGAATGCCAGAGGAAGAACATTGGTGTTCCTACAAATGTAAATACCTGCTGTTTTTCAAATGCATGATTTTCCTTCCATTCCCAGTTACATTCAAATGTCAGTAACAGATTCTAGTTCGATGCCTGTTTTGTACCATTATGACTGTGTAGTTCTTGCTTCTTGAGCTTCAGTTTAGAAGGTCTTCCACGGCCACCTAAGTAGGGGCTATTATCTGTTACTGTATGCTTTACCCAACAGCCTGGTCAAGAAAACCATCTTGTTATTGATATTTCTTGTTGCAGTGATCCTGTCTGATGATCTTTAATTAATTCTAATGTGAAAACCTTGAATGAGGGCAAAATACAAAACTGGCATATTTGCCTACCTTAATAATAAGAAATAATAATTTTGACTTTGCATGGGTTTTTTTTCAGGGCCACGCAATAGACATCCTTTAAAAAATCCACTTATCTCTTGTCAGGGTTGTATTGATCTTTATTATATTTCCATGTTTTGTTTCTTTGTACATTCCTTTGTGGTGTTGTCCCCAATTCGGGCCTGAACTTGGTGTCGAAACCAATGACAGACGCCAGACATGAGGTACAGGGTTTCTGATTGCTTCTTATTGGAGTACTCCAAGGCTCCTGGCCAAAATGCCAAGAACCCAGAACAAAAGGTTAAGTAAGCTTTATACATTTTCACTAAAAGAAAAGGTGAGACAACAAATACCATCTAATAAACATTTTATTAATAATTCTATAATTTGTTCTATTGCTCTCTAGCTGTCCCTATTCCTAAGCCTTGGCTAATGAATGCCCTAGGAGTTATCTGATACACATTTTATTGGCTGCAGGCCTTCAGTGTTCCTAATTGTTAGGTAAGATCTGCTAGTTGCCAGCTTTCTAACTACCTGGAATTGTTACAAGATTTACAGATGCATATTTCATGTAGACAAGCATTCTTTGTTCTTGCCAGACACACTCCCCAATTATAGGCTTCCTGTTTTACTTTCAGCTGTGTGTCATGAACTGGCTTTATTTTAGCATACAGCCCATCATTGGTATGATATGAATTCATCAAGAATTAATCTGCACATGTGCAGGTATTCTTGCTCTGCAATACTTACTCCAAAGTTTGTTTCTCTTTTTCAATCTTTGAATTTTGGGGGTGGGAGGAAATTACTGGTGATATTTTAAGAAAGATAGCAGAAATTAACTTCCTTTTGCTGTGGCCAAGATGTGCTCTGGACCAGCCTTCCTTTATGATCCTAGAATGTCCTCAGGAGAGAACCTAACAAAGGCCCACTCAGTCTGTTGTGATTTGCTAAGTTACTTAGAACTGTGACAAAATATCAAACACCTGTGGGAAAGGTAAATATATCAATGTTAAATTCAGAATGCAGTCCAAACGGGATCTACATGAACTCTTCAAATTCATGGCCTCAAGATTACAGGATTCTTTGGTTGATCAAAGCCATGGTAGACAACAGAGGCCAATATCAACTGACAGGATATCATCTAGTGATGACCTCACCATTTTAAAGATTGTGACTTGGAATACAAATATAAGTATTACAAGTAAAAGATAAACACATGAAGCATAATGAACTAAAGATGTACATGTTGTGTGGTTATCTTTTATCCAAATCAAGATCAAGATCTGATCTTGTATAATGGAACTGATAAACATGGATAAGGAAGTGCACATTTAGTTATGAATGAAATGGCTAAAATGTCCATCAGAAATTATGACATTTCATCTAGATTGTTATGTGTATAAAAATAAGAATCCATTAGTTGACACTACATGTCAATGAAGGTTGATGATGATGATGACGACAACAACGACAATAATAATAATAATAATAAACAAACCTAGGAAACCAGTTACAAATGGTCAAAACCACCAGCTGGAGAAATCTCTGAATGCTCCTGTATTATAGGAAGCTGCAATTTCGTCCAGCATAGCCAATTATTACAGATGATATCTGGAGTATCATATTTTACCCATCTAGATGTTCTCCAAGATAACTGGAAGAGTTCAAGTTGGGACATTTTCAATAAAACTGAACCCACAATTCAATACCCATAATGTAGTTACAGAAAGGGGAGGGGAATCCAGTTCTTCCCCTTTTCCAGTCGGACATTACATATATTAATCAGTGGAACATAAACCAGACAGTCTTCTGGAAACTTAAAAAGTGTACAGATTCATTATTATCTATGGCTTTCGTAGGCTGCAGGATATTTTATCAGGTTCTTTAAATACAAAACTGAGAAAGGAGCTATGGACACAAACACAGTTATTGCCAGGAAAAGCAAAATGCAATTCTGAATATTAATGAACAGAAGGCAGATAAAACCGTGTCACGCTGCCATCTCTTCACTTTTAAGTTATCACATTAGGCATAAGCCTTTGGGTTGTATTTCCTTCGCACTGAAACAGCCATCGATGCTGCAACTTATCTGTGAGAAAAGAGAGCAAGGGCCTCCCTGCTTAATTTACCATGCCACAGATTACAAGCTCATGATCACAATCTTTCAGGCTGTCTTTAAGCCACAGTCTCTGCAATTCCCATTTCTCCCTACCAAGAAAATGGCTGTCAGACTGGGGGGAAAAATGGCCAAGCTGACAGAAACTTGATGCTGATTAGCTCTAGCATGCCACAGGGGAAAATATGACATATGCAGTAGCTTTCAGAAAGGGAAATAGGTTTCAAAGAATTAATATTGAGACTTCGGCTCCAGCTATCAATCCCCATTTACAGCCTATCTACAATTGTCCCCAATGTAAGTGCAGAAGGTATCACCTAAAGATTTTCGATAACAATATCCAGGAATGTCCTGATGCTTCAGCCCTGATGACTGTTGACCTCTCTTCCATGTTTGATCATTAATTGGCACCTGCCATTACTTTTCCGAGCTTGCAATACATGTGTCACATTATGCACCTTCGGTGACCTAGGTAAAACTGTTAATACTGTAGTACATGTAAGGGAAGAAAAGACGCTCATTGCTTCTGAGAAATTTCTAGGATAGTAAAGTCCTATGTAAAAGTAACAGTAAAAGGTAAAGGTTCCCCTTGCACATATGTGCTGGTCGTTCCCGACTCTAGGGGGCAGCGCTCATTTCCGTTTCAAAGCCAAAGAGCCAGCACTGTCCAAAGACGTCTCCGTGGTCATGTAGCCTGCATGACTAAACACCAAAGGTGCACAAAACACTGTGGTCCCTATATTTCTACTTGCATTTTTTGTGTTTTTGAACTGCTAAGTTGGCAGAAGCTGGGACAAGTAATGGGAGCTCACCCCATTATGCAGCACTAGGGATTCGAACTGCTGAACTCCCGACCTTTTGATTAACAAGCTCAGAGTCTTAGCCACTGAGCCACCACATCCCTTTTAATGTCCCTTTTACTGTGGGTGGCGCCATAAAGAAGGAAGCTGCTTCATTGGTCGGTGAAAATCTTATGCAGAATGATCCATCATGCAGATTCAATATTACAGTTGGCTTCTTGAGGTTGTGCCAAGGAGTAACAAACACACTGACACACTGACTGTGGTTTGTAAGGGTTTACTCCGCACGCTCTTCTTAAACTGAAGCCAAGATGTAGCGAACAGTCAAACGCGATTAAAGGCAGCATTGCGGCTTTAAATCACATACATTTAAATAGCCGCCGAGAGAGTGCCAGCAACCAATCCCAGTGTCAGCTCTTTCAGTATCATGCTGGTTGGCTACCCCGAACAATGCATCCATGGTGATTGGACAGCCTCCGCAGCAGCAAAGCAACATCATGTAAATACTCCTGGCGGGAACTAACGCACATCCCGGTGACACCCTACCTGATGCACCCCGCCCATCCCTCCACCACACCCAAGTGATCCACTGCAACTGCTGTCGAGGAGGCAGCAACTCAACAATTATTTCCCTTATAGTCCTGTAGCTTTCAGATGGTTCCTCTTGCAAAAATCAATCAAAAAGAAGTACATTATTATGCATGCCTCAGAAACATAAAGAATGCCGCAAGAAACCCAGTTTACAGCATTTTCAAAGATAGCTAGGATTTGTAAAGTAAGGCAGTATGAAAAGAAGTTGGTGGACCATGTGACATTGTTTTATATGAAAAATTATGTATTCATATCAGCCTGGCATAAAGGCTATTATGATCAGCGTATAAAACAATACCAAGTTCCAAAAGACAATATCAAACGACGATCAATCTTTCTAAAGCACTCGTGTGTTATGTAATATATTGTCCAATGGCGCACAGACAGTATTACCTCACGTAGATATCAGCTGTGTAAGCTGAGAAGTACGATTGTTTAAATATGCATTCAAATATGTATAAAAGAGAGTGGGATGACTATAACTGAAGGGATACCAGTCACATAAGCTAAAACTTCTTGGGAAAAACACTGCATTATATTTCCGTCTTCCCTCATCCAAAGCAATCACGTCATCTATATTGGCTCAGCCTGAAGGAGCTTTATAAAGAGAAATGTGAACATAACTCTGCTTCCTAACGATCTGGCTGCCATAAGAATGATGATTAGAAATTCCAGAAGAAAAATGTCAATTTGCCATTGAACAGCAAAAGGACAAAACTGAAACTTTTGATTTGCTTCTGCAAAGATCAAGGGCTTGTGATTGAGCTTTTGGGCTGTTTGTGAATTTCTGTCTGTGGCGATCAACTTCTGAATTAATCTAATTCAGCTCAGGCTCTCAAAGACATTTATATATGTTGGTGTGTAATACCATGATCAATCGACGACAGTGTTCCTAACTGATGGCAAGGTCAAGAAAGTAGTCAAAGTGTGCAGACCCGCCAGGATTTATTTATTTAATTTATTTATTTAATTTGCAAATAAGTACAAGGAAACATGTAACAGTATAGACATAGACATAGACATTGGCACAAAAATTGTCACAATTAAAGGATATAAACATGCAAAACATAGCCTTAAACACATAGAACAGGGACAGGGATGGTAGGCACACTGGTGTGCTTATGCCTGCCTCCTTAGGGACCTCTTAAGAAACATGAAACGGTAGACAGTTTAAGGGAAAAAGCATGGGGATTACTGAGACTAACAACAGGATCAGGTAGAGTGTTCCAGACATTTATAACTATTGCATGAGTTGTACTTCCTGCAGTCTAGATTAGAGCAATTTACATTGAATTTGAATCTATTGATAGCCCTTGGGATATTATGGTTGAAATGAAAGTACTCATTTACAGATAGACACACACACCTGTGTCATCGGGCCTGGGTTCAGCGGCCTCTTCCCTCTCACTCTAGTTTTATCATCTTTCCCCCTCCCGGTCTACTCCATCTAGCAGGATTTTGTGATCATTGTAAAAAGCTTCCGCTTCATTACTATTTATTATCTTATATATTTTCTCCTCCCAGAATATCAAGAGACCTTCGGGCATCAACCTCCTAAACATAATACTCTTGGTGAACAATTTCATAATTAAAAATTTGTATTTTCCAATGTACCCCGAGAGATTCACATTAAATTTCTCAAGAGATCCACAAGAGACAGGATCCTGAGCGCGCTGAGGGGTCAACTTCTGAGGTTCAAGGGGAAGGAGATTGCGGTCCTTAGCCAATACCAAGGAAAATAAGAGAATCTAGATGAAAATATCAGTTTTTAACAAAATGATTGATTGTTAGAGGTATATTATTTAGATGGTTGATGCTGGAGGGTCTGCTGACATTTTGGGGAGATAAAAAAATTAAAATAAATGCTATTGAGGAAGAGGCCTTTTATAACGATAATCTTCCTAGAAGGAAAAGAGGAAGAACCGGAGAAGAAGGGGGAGGGAGATAAAGTGACAATAGAAAGCCGGAAGAGGGAGAGGGAGGCTTGGGAACTTCCGCCCTGGAAGATGGGGGGAATGTCACCAGAAAGAAAAGATCACAGGACAAAAAGTAAATGTATATAAAAGTAATTAACAAGATGCAGAAGAGTTAATAATGCAACTGAATGCATTTTTAAAAAAAGATAAAAACAAGAAAGAATTGGAGCTGGGATACCATTATACTGATGACCAATGGAATACGGTGGAAAAATAGTTAAAATGGGAAATACAGTTTGAAGAATTTAAAAATGTAGACGCTAGAACAATATCTTAAGATAGAACAATATCTTAAGACAGTATTTTAATATGTATTATATTAATGGATTTGATAAACCTGGATGACAAACTGTTGTATCAAACATGGTTATATAACCCTTGCCCCTTTCCACTACCCTTTTCCCCAACCTTTGAAAACCAATAAAAATTTTATCATGAAAAAAAAAGAAATAAAGGAATACAAATTACAAATAAGTGTAGTGCAGTGGTTGAAAGTAATTAACATGATATCTTTAACAAATTAAATTACACTTAACAATTTAAACTTGAACTTTATTTTTTTTAAAATTAAATTTTAAATTTTATGTCCATTGATAAATTGACATTAGCAAAATCTTTTTTCCTAAAGACATGTGGGATTTAAATGTAAGAGTAATTAACTGCTCAATACTTCACCTATATTTTCATTGGAAATACATTTTCTGAAGGAGTTGTACCTTCATAGAACTATAAAATAACTTTTTAAAATCATGCTACCACTCCACAGAAATTCATGAGAAAACCTGGTAAATTATAGATAATATTCTTGAAGATTGTTAGGTTAACATGCTATTCATGACCCTACATGGTTGGACTCTCCTGGCTTACAGCATTATCTTGACTACATGGCATCATTTTAAGTGAAATATTTTTTTTGTATTTCATTTTATTGTATCTTATTAATCTTTAAAATATTATCTAGTTCAGCCAAGAAATAAAAAGATCAAATGATGCTTTTTAAAATATGATTTATTGATGTTGCCAAAAGAGTAAATTACCATGAGATAAGAGGAAGAGCAGTGCAGACGTCTAGAGGGCTCGGAGTCCTGCAAGGTATGTAATATTGCTGCCCTTGAATTTCTGCAGAGGAAGGCAGAAACTCCCCCCCCTCCCAATTGCTATTTCAGGGCTTTCTTTGAGATGTTACTTCATAGGTTATTAATTGATTTTATTTCTGGCTAGGAAGGGTCTTCGACAGGGCAGCCCCCAGAGTCTTTCCAATTCAGCAGTATATACAAATAAAATGAACAAATTAATTAATAAAAATAAATAATTCCTGGCAATGAGAGAAATTTCTAAGGCTCATATGGTCCATAATTTTACTTCTATGTAAACATAATTTTCAACAAATGTTCTAGAAATATTTACGTCCCAACCATGATATATTCTCTAAACCCACTTCAGCTGCGGAATTCTGGGAGTTGTAGTCAATGCAACATAAAGTTGCCAAGTTTGAGAAACACTGCCATAAAGTATTTGCGTTATTTATTGCATTCTCTGGAATGTCAAGAATTAGCATTTTCAAAACCTGCCAGCAAACCACCAAAATATGAATGTATAATTATTTCCGTCATTTTGGCACAAAAAAGCCAGGCAGGCAAACCGTAGCTTGACATATTTAAATAAATTTCTTCCTCCTCCTTTGCAAAAAAATAATTGACAGCACTCAAGAACCTATCCTGCAAATATTTTACAAGAAAAGCTGCAGTGGGGGAAACGCAGCCCAGGGGAAAGGTGCTGGTGAGAGTGAGGGGCTGCTGGAACCAGCCAGATGGAAGTGCGCAGCTGCTGACTTTGCTACTGGCAGGCTTGACTCTCCCTGCTGGAGAAAACAGTCTGCCCCAGCTGTGCGTTTAGCTGTGTCTGCACCTCAACCTCAGCAGTTTTAAGACATCTGGATTTCAGCTCCCAGAATTCTGCAGCTGGCCTTAAAGTTGCTGACGCTGCGGAGCAGAAGTTAAGCTGGTGGCCTTTGAGGGTTTCCACCTTACAGACAATGCCAAGGGCAACAGCCTAGATGTTCCTTCATTCAAACAGATGGACAGAGTGAGAGATTTCAACCCCCTGCCCAAGGCAGGAATCTTTATCCTATCCAGGACAAGTAAATGTCCAACCTTTTCTTGAAAACCTCCACTGATGCAACTTCTGTTCCATTGGTTAATTCCTTTCACTGTCAGGAAATTCCTCCTCAGCTGCAGGTTAAAGCTATTTGTAATGAACTTCAACCCATATCAGTGGTGGGTTTCAACATTTTTTACTACCGGTTCTGTGGGTGTGGCTTGGTGGGCGTGGCTTTGTAGGCGTGGCAGGGGAAGGATACTTCAAAATCCCTATTTCCTCCCGATCAGCTGGGACGCAGGCGGCAGAGAATAGAGAGGCGGCAGGGGCAGTCAATGGTAGTATTTACCAGTTCTCCAAATTACTCAAAATTTCCACTACTGGTTCTCCAGAACTGTTCAGAACCTGCTGAAACCCACCTCTAAACCCATTACTTCTTGTCCTGCCTTCTGATGCTTTGGAGAACAAGTCAACTCTCATCTCTATCACTGCCTGTCAAGTTTTAGAAGACTGCTATCATGTCAGCCTAATCCTTCTCTTCGTTAGGCTAGACATACCTAGTTCATCATTTGGTTTAGATATGTAAGGGCTCCTGCCTTGGGCAGGGGTTTGAACTAGAACACCTCCCAGGTCTCTTCCAGGCCTGTGATTCTATGATCTTCGACAGATGGGTCAAGGGAATGAGCTCTGGGTACCTTTTCTACAACTCAGGATCACCTTCCAAGTCCCAGACCAGAATTTCTTAAATTTATTTATTTATTTATTTGGATTTCTATACCGCCCCTCTCCTAGGACTCGGGGTGGTTTACAGCCGATTAAAAGACAAACAATATAATACAATAAGGTTTAAAATTTAAAAACTATATACCCAAGGCTGTCCAAAAAGTTAAACAAAATTTAAAATAATCAATTTATTTAAAATTTAAAATCTTAGTTCATGGTGGTTCCTTGATTAGGCTGTTTTTAAATTTATTGTAAGGTCTTTGGTGCTCTCTGAGCTGGTTTTTTTTCCTCCTTCTTGCAGACGTCTCATGACCGAACTACGTAACATCATCAGTGCTAGAAGGAAGAAGGGTTGGCAGAGAGGAGGACGGTGACAATAACAACAACTTGGTGCTTTCTGAGCTGGGTTCTTTTCCTGCAGACATTTCATGACCAAACTAGGTAACATCATGAATGCTACACCCTGCATTGGATAACCTGCACCAAAGCCCACTCCCTTCTAGAACTGATGATGTTACCTAGCTGGGTCATGAAATGTCTAACAAGAAAACAAGCCAGCTCAGAGACCACCAAGGACTCCATAGTCCTTCCTCCTTGTCCCTCCCTCTCCTCTCCGCCAGCCCCAATCCCTTCTAGCACTGATGATGTTACCTAGCTGGGTCACGAAACGTCTAACAAGAAAACAAGCCAGCTCAGAGACCACCAAGGAGCCCGTAGTTCAATCCCAAGCCACAAATCTGTGACTCTTCATTGTATAACTGTGGTTTATTAAATTAATCTCAGTGTTTTTTGAGTTAACCGACTCCGGCTTAACATTTTGGGTAAACCAGGTGATTTAAGCTTCAGGCAGATATTCTTTTGCCTGTTGGAAAGTACATAGAGTCCCAAGGTTTTGTAATTTGATAAGGGAGTGGTTAATTTATTTTAATGCCATTTCCCCATCTCTTTCCTCCTTTCACGCCACAATTGTTTGTTTGTCTGTCTTTCTTTTCTTTCTTTATTTTTCTTTCTTTCTTTCTTTCCTCCTTCCTTCCTTCTTTCTGTCTTTCTTTTTCTTTCTGTCTTTCTTTCTGTCTTTCTTTCTGTCTTTCTTTCTGTCTTTCTTTCTTTCTTTCTTCCTTCCTTCTCTTTCCTTTTCTTTCTTTCTTTCTTTCTTTCTTTCTTTCTTTCTTTCTTTCTTTCTTTCTTTTTCTTCCTTGCTTC
>JANHFP010378694.1:0-11731 GCA_032468135.1 Calamaria suluensis
TGATCTTGGAGCCCAGGAAAATAAAATCTGTCACTACCTCCATTTCTTCTCCATCTATCTGCCAGGAATTTAGAGGGACAGATGCCATGATCTTAGTTTTCTTAATATTGAGATTTTCCAATTTGTTCTAGTGGTCTCTAGCTGTCCCTATTCCTAAGCCTTGGCTAATGAATGCCCCCGAGTTATCTATTTCACCTTTTATTTGCTGCAGACCATCTCTATTCCTAACTTTTAGCTGAGGTCTGCAAGTTGCCTAACTCTTTGTTACTTTTATCAGTTTTCTAACTACCAAGAATTGTTCCAAGCTTTACACATGCATATTTCCTGTGGATAAGCACTCTTTGTTCCCACAGACAGACTCCAGAATTACAATTCCACAATTCCTGATTTACTTTCAAGTGTGTGCCATGAACTGGCTTTATTTTAGCAGACAACCCATCATTCCTCCCCCTTTGCATCTGAAAATGATTTTATTTTTCCAAGATTCATCCAACATCAATATCCCTGTACTGGGAGACCCCTTGGTGTCCTTACAGGTGGAAAGGCAAAGCAGAAGGCATTGTAATGGGTGATTAAGAGAACAATGACTATGCTTCCCAGGTCATTATTAGGTTCTTAACCTCTTCCCTGCTCCTATCCCTCCTTTTACCACCATCAATTCCTCCTGTGGCTCCTGCAATCTCTTCCTCTAGTAAGGTTTTGTGTTCTTTCAAAAGTGCCTGCGAAAGTGTATTAGTTCTAATTTTATTCCCTTCCCAGAAGATCAATAATCCTTCCGGCATTAACCATCTAAACATGATCCCTTTAAGATACAATTTTTATTTATTTGATTAAAAAAAAAACCTGCTCATGCAAGAGACTTGCACTAGGGATTCAAACCACCAACCTTTCTGGTCGACAAGCTTAGCCACTGAGCATCCTAGTCAGGCCACCTAGGGAGGCAGCAGAAAAGAGACCCTTGCCTACTACACAGCATGTCAGAAAGTCTACCTGTGCTTTTGACCCCCAGTGTCTCCTAGCATATATTATACGTGAATCCTCTGAGGTGCATTTGGTAGAATAGGATTGTCTTCCACCAGCCATCATTCCTCTCCCTGCCTCCAACTGATGTGGCCCATGCCCTATCCTTGGGTGTATAAGAGAGTGGAGAAGTGGCTATGGAGAAATAGGAACTAAAGGAGGCTGTTGATTCTAAGTGTCCTAGGGCAGCTTCCTTAGCAGCTCTATCTGCAGCCCAATTTCTTTTGCCTAAAGGATTATCTTAGAATGTCCCTTGACATGTAAGACTGCAGCTTGTTTTGGTTGCCGAACAGCCACCAATAATTTAAAATTTTGTGTGTTATATTTAAAGATTGATTCTCTTGCATTTAATAATCCCTTCCTTCCATAAGGCTCCATGGGAATGCAAGACCCCAAAGGTATATTTGCTGCTTGTCCTACAGACAGCTGTAAGGCTCTAGTTAGAGTGACCTAGTTAGAGTGACCGGTTCATCCAGTTGGGCAGAAATGTTTACTGGTGATGGCTTCTACAACTTCCCATGGTGTGACCTCTGCAAATCCTGCCTTTCTCTGGCCTTCTACTATATGGCTACTACCATTCACAGTCAGCATGTGGGATAGACTGATCACAAAGATTATGTCCACTGGCATAAACTAAATCCACCATCTATACACAATAATGATACAATTTACCTAGGGCAAGAGTGTAGCTGGACTGATACTTGGATTGGCAGCCCCGCAGTCATGCAAAATGCTCCCTTTCCTTCCCTAATCTCTTGAACCCCATTTGGGACTTTTACTATGAGATAATGTGATAGTGTTAACTCTTTACAGATTAATAGAGTTGGAAGAAACCTTATAGGTCATTTAGTCCAACCCCCCCTCAAGCAGGAGACCCTACACCAGTGATGGCTAACCTTTTTGCCATTGCGTGCCAAAAGCAGGGGGTGTCCATGGATTTTGCGCGTCCGCGTGCCCACACCCATAACTCAATTTGCCCCAGCTTCCCTAGAAAGGCTCTGGAGCCTAGGGAGAGTGAAAAAGCCCACACCTGTAGGCCCTCCAGAGGCTGGAAACAGCCTCTTTTCTGACTTCTGGTAGGACCAGAAGGTCTGAAAATCAGGTGTCCAGCAGCCACATGTGCATCATAGCTCAACTTAGGGGAACGCTCGCGTGCCCACCAATATGGCTCCGCCTGCCACCTGTGGCACCCATGCCATAGGTTCACCATCACGGCCCTTCACCATTTCTGACAAATGGCAGTCCAGTCACTTCTTGAAAGCCTCCAGTGATGAAGCTCCCACAACTTCTGAAGGCAACTTCTGTTCCATTGGTTGATTGTTCTCATTGTCAGAAAGTTCCTCCTCATTTCTAGGTTGAATCTCTCCTTGGTCATTTATCATTTTCTGATTATCCGAGGCTTCAGGATCTTAGGATTCTCATCTTTCTTTTGCCTTATTTCGTATACTTTTGCAAGATTGTTACTGCAAATCATAAAAGGGCCATCGTTCCCCAGACTGTGCTAAAGGGAAAAATATTGAAAAATCCTGGGGAGAAAGAAACATCCACGGGACAGATTCCCAATCAAGTATTATTGATCCAACCAGCTTGTTAAGGGGGAAAATGATATTTTAAAAAAATAGAAAGAAGGAAACATACATGGCACCAGAGGGAGAAAAGTTGGAATGAAACATATGGGGAGAAACTCTTGATAAAAGCCCAAATCTAATGCTGCAGTTGATGGGAGGTCTCAGATATAAAAGGGAAATTAAACTCTTTTTGGTCACTTTTAATAGGAATATCCTGCACAGGAAGGCTTGCCTGGACTGTCTCTTTCCCAGCCAGCCAATCAGGAAATGGATCAGGAAAAGCTCTAAATCTAGGCAAAGACTACCTTGTGGAATGTGGAATATATAGAATTTGGAATGGGATCATTTGCTGGATGGAAATCTTCAGGTTTGACCAGTGAGCTCCCTTAAGGCAAAAGATGGATAGAAAGAGCGATTAGCCCTCTCAGGCCAACCTAGGAGAGAGGGACCCAGTGGGGGGCAGAGAATCTGAGGGGTGGAGAAGATCTTATAGGCCCTTTGTTCAAAGGCTTTTGGGGGAGGCTTCCGTAGTCACAATGGGGTCCCCAAGGGGACATGGACACTCTTTCCCCTTCCTCCTCCTCCTCCTCCTTTCTCAACTTTCCTCACAATCCCTTCTCCCCCTTTCCTAAACCAATCCTCATGTGCCACTTGCCCCCCACTCACTTGGTGGGGTGGAG
Organism: Calamaria suluensis; assembly: GCA_032468135.1. NCBI lineage: Eukaryota > Metazoa > Chordata > Lepidosauria > Squamata > Calamariidae > Calamaria > Calamaria suluensis. Next base: position 3,269 of record JANHFP010378694.1, read on the forward strand.
GCCAGCTGATCCAGGAGGCCCCACTTTCCCTTTTCTGCCCCGAGAGTCACCTATCCCTCTCACCCCCCCTCTCTCTCCTCTTTCCTGCCAAAACCTCCTTTTCACTCCGTCCTTTCTCTTGATTCAGTTAAAATGGGGCAAAGGTCACTTTACAGCTGCCTCACTTGGCAGCAGAAATTGGGGGCTCAGTTTTGAGATTTTCCAGAGATCTGCTGTTAGCATTCAAGGTCTCCGTATCAGGATTAAATTTTCCTCCCCTTATTATTTATTTGTATCTCGCCTTTTTTATTTTTACAAATAGCTCAAGGTGGCAAACATATCCAACACACCTTCCTCCTTCTATTTTCCCCACAACATTCCTGCGAGGCGGATTGGACTGAGAGAGAATAAATGACTCAAGTCACCCAGCTGCCTCTCATAGCCATGTCAGGACTTGAAATCACAGTCTTCCACCTCCTATCTTGCTGCACTAACCACAAGACCAAACTGGATCTGACCCCCATCTTAATATCAAAGCCACTTTTGAGGCTCCTCAGATTGTTGACCCCTGGTGGCTCCCTGGACTTTCCTTGGTAAAGATTCAGGAGTTGTTTGCCATTGCCCACTTCCGAGGGCTGAGTGAGAGTGACTGGTCCAAGGTCACCCAACTGGCCTTGTACCTAAGGGAGGATTAGAACTCAGGGCTCCTAGCTTGATTTCTTAACCACCACAAAATTTCTTAACCACCACATAAGATTGGGTTCTTTTACTCAAGTTACTTCTAGTTACTTAATAAAAGGCCAAGAAGGAAAAACAGTGTTATTTTTGTCAAATAACACATTTATTTAATAATGTATTTCATTTGTACAATTCTATTAACAATTCCTTTTTACTTTTGGCTTGAGCCAGGTGACACATTTAGGGTATACAGGACTCACATTATCTATCTTGACAATTAAAGGTAACATGACGACAGGGATGGTGCTCTTTTGCATGCTTTTCTATTAAGAAAACTTTCTATCAAGACGATTTTCTATCTTGACAATAGATCATATGTTTTATTTCTGTCCCCTGTCTTCTGGGCATCTTCTATTTGTATGCATTACACTGAATAAATTTATTTACCAGAAAATTGCATAAGAGGGAACTACAATCCATGACACACCTGCTATATAAAATTACAATCAGCAATCCGATTGTTGTATGTAACTCATGTAAGTATAAAAACACAATTCTGTGTTAAAAGAAAATAGGAGGAAAAAAGGGGAAAGACAAAAAGAAGTGAAGGATTACAGAATATACACTTAGTTATGGACACTAAACAATCATTGATTGTAACTAACACTAAACAAACAAGCATGATCCATGAATGGGATGGAGATATCTTTATTAAGGATACACCTAAACATGTGATGCTAACGCCTTTAAAGCTCCTAGGACACCTCAGGTGTTTTTTCATTCAAATGGAAATGCTGATCAGTTTGTTCCTTTATGAGGGATTGACTGACCAGGGTAGCATAGAACAATAAAGAAAGCTGAAGGAGCAAAGAGCTAAAGGAACCTCTGTTTTAAGGGCTTTCAGTGATCCCTGCTTGGCAAATAGGGAGTTTTCCAAAGTTTTGCCTATTGAGGTCCCTTCTTTTAGGGGAGTGTCAGACAGGTGTCCTTCTCCACATAGAAACAGGGCAGAAGGGTCTTTCCAACCAAGGAAGCATCTGAGATTCTATGGAGCAGAGATGCAGTACTGGCGTCAAAAAAGCTCACTTGTCCCCCTTCGCAGTTGAGACAGACACGGATCCTCTTGGACTGGGAAAAACTAAAGAGAAGTATCTGTCGATAGCATAGCGTAGTGTAGTTCATGAAGTCCAACTTTTTCTTGTATTCCCCTCCCCATTTCCAAATCTGCCACTGCCCGGTCTGCTCATCAACATCTGTTAAGTTCCCCGGCATCCCGACAACCCCTACAGTCCATCGTCCTCTACCTCTTACAAAAACCTCCCAGAAATGTCTCCCTGTCGAGAACCTCTGACAGCCAAGGACACAAGGATCAGGTACAAATCTCATGGGGCCTGAGTCAGGATTTATTGTTTTAACTGGCTTAATTCCTTCGACACCCTTTCGATCTTCGGAGACTTCAAGGCAGCCAGTATTGGCTGTGTCTGGATCCAGAATTATATTCTCTGTAAGAGGGAAGAGAAGGAAGAAGAAAAACAAGAGCTTCAGCTGCAGACCTGGCTTGTGTCTTCACCCCCAAGAGTTTCACCCTCTTGTGTCAATGGAGTTCAGCTTCCAAACACCCCCTCTAGGACTGGAAGACTCATTGTTCTTTTAAACTACACCTAAGCCATTGTCTGGTCAAGAGTCCTCTAACTTTGGCAACTGTAAGACTTCTGGACTTCAACTAACAGAGTTCAAATGGCTGATGGGGCTGATGGTGTCCAGGTCCCCTCCAAGCTCTCCCACTGCCTTAGTCCCACCCTCTGTTCACTGCCAGCCAGTTTGGGACCCCTCTGATGTCTCCCCATCTCCTTCCATTAACTTAGGTTGCCTTCTCCATCTTCCAGTCCATCTGCCTCCCCTTCAGCTGCCACTGGTCAATACCTTTAGTCTCCTATGTGGCCAACACTCTGCTGATTGCCCTCCAGCTCCACCATGTTGAAATGAGAATTCTGGGAACTGAAGTCCACAAGTCTTACAGTGGTCAAGGTTGAAGGCCTCTGGCCAAGTCCTTCAAGCTCTTCATAGTGCTCCACCTCTTCTACCACCACCCGCACAATTCTCTTTAGCTTCCATCCTAAAGGTGAAATTAATGGGATTGGGAGTTGAAGTGTTGGTTTGCCTTCAGTGAGCTGCTGGGAGGGCAGAAGTTCAGGCAGAGGAACAGGCCGACATGTTTCAATTCTGAACTGACAGAGTCAGAAGGATCCCCCAGAGGTAACTTGGGGCACAGGATGGGATGTGAGGAAGCTCCACCCTTTTCTCTGGGAACATCAGGGTATCACAGGAATGTAGAAAAGGGGGGGATCTTCCACAGGAAACCTCTGCTTTAATCCCTCTGATGGCCCCCATGGTGGAGGCAACCCTGATACTCCAACTTTACTATGTGCTTTGACCCAAAGGACCAAATTTCTCTCCTCCCAAAGACCTCCTCTCTCACCAAGTGATACTCAGGCAGTGAAATCAACAGGATGTTATTAGATTTGTCCTAAATCTATGTTCCTTTCAGTCCCAGTCCATATTTTCCCATTTGTCCAGATCTTTCATTCTACACCAAGATTGACTTGAGTTTTCTAGGTTTTGTATAGAAAAGAAGGGGTTGGAATATGAGCAGAGGAGTAGAACAGAACAGGACAACTTTATTTGGCCAAGTGTGATCAGACTCACAAGGAATTTGTCTCTGCTGCATTAGCTCATATTGTAGATATAAATGGCAAGTAACATTTCATAAATCATAAAATCATTAAAGTTAACTGGATTATAATAGTCTTTAAAATACCTAAACCTATATTTTTTGTTTCTTATTGTGTTTCTCTTAAAGTTAGTGGTATCAGAGCTTAAAACTGCAAGCATTTCCAATTCCTATAACTCATATTTACCTTCCTGTAGTTGAAGTCCACTTTCCAGAGTATCTGGGGAAGAAAAGGGAGGAATTCAGTATCTCATCACTGGAATTGGAGCAACAGAAGGGCCTCCCTCAGATACCCTGGTTTGCTTCCCTTGGACTCAAATCAGGAAATAAGGAATATGGAAAGTTGAAGCCAGAATGTCATTGGTGGCTATATATATTCCATCCGGTATAAATATATTCTACTATAAATTCTGTATACAGCTAGTTCTGAACTTACAATTATTTATTTAGTGAAATTCAACACTAACAAAAATTATTTCTGATACGTATGATTGCTGGAGCCTCTCCAGTCACGTGATCAAAATTGAGGCACTGGGAACCAGCTTGTGTGTACAGTGGTTGCAGCATCCCATGGTTCTGGGATTGTCACCTCCACCCTTCCTGGGGAGCTTCTGACAAGCAAAGTCAATAGGAGAAGCCACATTCATTCATCAACAATGATTCACTTAACTGCCGTGATTTTCTGAATAACTCTGGCAAAAAAGTTTGTAAATGGGGCACAGCTCACTTAACAACTGCCTTGCTTAGCAACAGAAATTTTCAGATCAACTGAGGTTGTAAGTCAAAAACTACCTGTAAATGTTCCATTATACATAATGGAAGCTCATTCTGCTTCCCCAGCGATCAGTGCACATAGATCTTTGTATCCTTGGGATATAGATAATACAGGTAGTCTCATCTTCTGCCCCCAATTGAGCCTATAATTTATGTTGCTAAGTGAGACATTTGGTAATTTCTAAGTCAAGAACCACCTGTATATATTCCATTATACTTAGCGGAAACTTATTCTGCTTCCCCAATGATCACAGCACATAGATTTGAGATACAAAGGAGAGAGGCTTGGAGCATCCCAGCAAGTCCAGTTTACAGAGAACAGTCACCTCTGTTCCTGTGCTGGTCTTCTCCTGTTTGTGGGCTCCAAAAGGAGCCTAAGCCACCCTGTAGGGACGATGAAGCTAAGGAGGGGTGTTTTGTGAGGTCACAGGAGAGATTGCAATCTCCTGTTGTGCCCCAGAACTTTTTTCCCTCTGCTACATCTGGGCAAAGAGGCAGTCTAACATGGCTGCCACAAAGCTGGGAGAGAGGACGACCATCTAAGCACAGTGCAGGAGCAAAGTTAGTGAACAGTGTTTTGAATTGGGTGAGAAGAACTTTGTTTGAATTCTCAAATCCCAAAAAGTATTTGGAAAAGGGTTCACAATTATTTAATGAAGCAGTGACCGGGCACTTTGAGAAAAATTAAAATTGAAGGAGACAGAATCAAAGTGGGGGGAAAAGACAAAAACTTTTAACCTCAATAGGCGTTTTATTGTAAAGGTATCTTGAAACGCTGGAACTATTGACTCAAAAATTAACACTATCTTTACATTGTTGAAAATTAGAAAACTGGTTTAATACTGAAACTTAATTAAAGAGTAAGGGATGTGGTAGCTCAGTGGCCAAGACACTGAGATTGTTGATCAGAAAGGTTGGCAGTTTGGTGGTTCGAATCCCTACTGCTGCATAATGGAGTGAGCTCCCGTGACTTGTTCCAGGTTCTGCGAACATAGCAGTTCGAAAGCACATAAAGAATGCAAGTAGAAAAATAGGGACCACTTTTGGTGGTAAGCTAACAGCGCTCCCTGCGCATTTGGCATTTAGTCTTTCTGGCAACAAGACTCTGGAGACATCTTCAGACAGCGCTGGCTCTTCAGCTTTGAAACGGAGATGAGCACTGCCCCCTAGAGTCTGGAACAACTAACACATATGTTATGTGCAAGGGGAATCTTAAACCTTTTTAATTAAAGAGTGCCTCCTGCTGATGAATGGAAGAACCACACATTCCCAATGTTTCATATGTTTACTGGAGATTTAAAGGTATAAAATAAAATATTGCTGAAAAGACCCCTGAAGAATTAGAATATAAGAGTAGATCTATACAGGGATTTAACGAGGTGCTGGAAGATTAAGGGGCTCTCCAGAGGAACTGGCAGATTAAGCTTGGAATATAAAGAAATGAATACTTAGCATTTTGAGAAGTGTTTGTAAATGTGAACAATATGGTTTTTGGATTATTGGACAAAAAAGGGATTCAATCAAACTTAAAGAGATGCTTCATCAAGAGGAATGTAGAAGAAGTTGGGAAGTAGTGGCATCAACAATTCAAAGGACAAAGGAGACACTGATAAAGACACTACCAGAAAATTGTGGAAAAAATGAAATGCTGGGAAATAGATGAAATGCTGGGAAATATAACACAAAAGACAGTGTGTCCAATATGCCAAGGAAGAGGAGGAGCAAATTGAAAGAGGAGTTGGAAAAAAGGGACAGATAAAACAATTGGAACCAAAAAGAGAGAGATATATAATAATAAAAACAGGGATTGATGATATAAGCCAAGGGTGAGTGCTGTAAGGGAATTAAAATTAAATTAAAAATTAAATTAAAAAAGAATTAAAAAAGAAACCAGGGAAACAAGAAGATTTTTATGGGAGAAAGATAGGGGCAAGAGTAGATATTTCAAAAACTAGACAATAAAAAAGGATAGAGAAGGGATGAGTTTAAAATGAGTAGGCAACATGTGGAAATAGATAGAAAAAAACATCCAAGAGAGGAATATGATAGAAAAGCTGCAGTAAGAAAAAAATAATCAAAGCTTTAACGCAGGTAAGAGATGGTGGTTAGAAAAAGGAATATGTTTAACATAGTAGTGGCATAACAAAACAAAACAAAACAAAACTTAGAGGGATGGGATTTAAAGAAAGGCGGATTAATAAAATACACATTTTTATGTAATAAAGAAAAACAATAATGAGAGTGGAAAGTGAAACAGAAAGGATGGCATTACTAAATTATAATTCAATATGAATGTGAGGTTTGTTATGTGTAATAAATATGATAAAAACATGATATGTAGAAGATGATGATTGACATAAAAATAACACATCAAAACATAGAATAATTAAAAATGAAGGATTATAAGTAGAATAATGAACGATCTTAATTATTAGAAATATATGCTTGTTAAATGAAATATGATGGATAATTTATGAAAGATGATAGTATTAAGTGTATTTTAGTAATATGGGGATTGGCATCAAATAATACATAGAATTATGACTGAACAAAAAAATGAAAGATAATTCAATAAGAATATGCTAAATGTAATAAATATGATTAATAATATCCCAGTTGTATTTTGTAGAATATAGAGATTGATATAAAAACAATATATTGAAATATTGAATAACCAAATAACAAGCTGAATAAGCAATAATGGAAGATCTTAATGTAATATAAATGTTGGTATTAATACTAGTTATATAAGTTTGTTAAATGTAACAAATATAATTGACATTTTATTTATATTAAAAGGTATGATAATTAAGACAGGGTGATTGGTATAAAAATAACATATCTGAAATATTGAATAACCAAACAATGGCAGATTATAATTTAATATAAAGATGTGTATTATTACTAGTATTATATAAGTTTTTTAAATGAAACAAATATGATTAATATTAATTTTCTTGTATGTAATGTGTGATACTCAGGAACCACACTGCTACGTTTGTAAAAAATAAGAAATAAAAAACTCATTAAAAAAAGATCTGGGATACAAAGAATACAGGTAGTCTTGTCTTATGCCCACAACTGAGCCCAGAATTTTTGTGAGAAATTTGTTAAGTGTGTTTTGTCCCATTTTATGACTTCTCATGCCACATTTGTTAAGTGAATCCCTGCACTTGTTAAAATGCCAGCTTGCTTGTTAAGTAAATCTGGGTGCAGGACGACCGGCTTTCTGTCTGTCAGTGGGCTCTATGGAGCCAAAGGCTGCCTTGCAGGGGCAGCCAAATGACAGGGCATGAAGGCAGCTGCAGAAGTGCTGCCACCATTGTCTGCGACCGCAGAGCGGAGAGCTGATGCCAATATACAATTTGACGGAGCTGGAGCAAGACACTGTATCTGCGGAGCTGTCAATCAAGCTGCCTGCTACTTTCACAAGGACTTTCTCCAGTTTTCACTTGAAACAGTAAGCTACAAAGGGGGAGGGTGTCCGTCCCCCCCATTACGCGGTGGTTCAAGCTACTTTCTCCCTGACTCCAGTGACAGGAGAGGGGAGAAGAGATGATTTAAAGCTACTTTCTCCCTGACTCTAGTGACAGGAGAGGGGAGAAGAGATGATTTAAAAAGAGAAGTTTTTTTCTGTTTTGCACTTTGGCATAAAGACTTAAAATATGAAAAATATTTGTTTGTTTGTTTGTTTGTTTTTTTCTGGCTTCCTGTCGGTGGAAGCCCCCCCCCTCCCCCGAAGTCAAAGGGTGGGCAGGGCTGACTCTATTTCTTTTTCCAAACAAAATTGCAACTTTGAATTTTTCCTCTGGATGATGTCTATGCGAACAGAAAGACCTTGACTAACATAGTGCTAACATATTATATCAATAGTAGTGCTCCACCTGGACTAGATAGCCTACCCCGGTGTAAGGGGAACGGTAATGGGCATTGAGGTGTCAGGTTACCAGGGGTGGATCTGGCATAGCTGATAAGAACATGAGGTTGAATGTACCAATATAAAGGGTGAAACCAAAGGCTTCTTTAAAGGCGAGTTGGGAGGGATGGTTCCGGGCCATCGAAATGCTCTGGAAAGAAGGGGAATAATTCAAATTGAGGAAAATTTGGTAAAACAAATTAGAGATCAATCTTCAAAACATATAAGAAGGTTGTATAGTGTATTATTGGAATTAGATTCTGAAACAGAATTAGTTAAAGATTGCATGATTAAATGGGCTCAAAACATCGGAGAACCAATTATGATGGATACCTGGGAAACAATATGGATTAGAAATGTAAAATTTACTCAGGCACAAAATTTA
>JANHFP010380110.1:0-11720 GCA_032468135.1 Calamaria suluensis
AGGATAGTAATTTAATTGATTTTTTAAAATATTGTATATATACTATTTTTAATATTGTGACTGGCTGTGCACCGCCCTGAGTCTGCGAGGAGAGGGGCGGTATATAAATCAAATAAATAAATAAATAAATAAACTGTTTTCTTCAATTAAAGCCATGCTTCAGCCATGTATATTTCCCTTCTGAATGTCATTTTGCAGGGCCATTTCTCTTTCCTCCTTAGATACCAAGGGCCTCAGCCCAAAGTCTCAGCACCATATTATTCAGAATCTTATTACCTGTAATTCTAACTTAGATTATTTAGCAAAGAAGCAGATTTCATTAGATGTACTGTATGTATCTCCAGCAATTAGAAGAGAAAGGATGCCAGTTTTTACTGAAGTGAATTCACATATTGCAAACAATGTACTTTAAACTTGGATTTTCAATCAGCTATAGATGTAATCTAATGCTGATGATTACAGAACTTCCTCAGGTGATATTTTCTTTTCCTCACGCCCTGAGCAACCAAATTCACACATTCCACAGTATATAAAGTACTAGTATTCCTGCCTAAATCCGGCTAATGTTTTTTGTACACAAAACAGATTTATATGCCTATGTGCCTATATTTTCAAAATGCATCTTTCTACATTTTGGATAACCAAAATGGATAACCTCAACCTCTATAAACATTAGTATAGTTTCCAACAGACTTAAAGAGTATGATAAGGGATGTTGGGAGTTATACTGTAGCTAATAAGCATCTGGAGAAAGTCTTTATTGCTGATCTGTATCAGAGACAGGAAACTTGTATTTAATTTCTGAAATGAATTGAGAGTTCTCAAAAATAAAGCAGGGCCAAATAAATTGTGGGTATGATCAAAGTTTTAGATGCCAATAATTAAAGCAATTTCATTGTGTATTTCAACTATCATTATATATTTGCATAATTAAATAAAAGTATTATAATTAATTAATTAATTAAACAAACAAAAATTAAGAACATGTCATTAGAACTTGTATTATTTGTAATCACCATATTGCTCTCTGTCACTTTTTTCCTAAGTTAATTTAAATGAGGTCTTTGTGTTTCCTCTGAAAGAAAAGTGTGCCACTGAATTGCCACTTAAAGAAATTGAAAGTGGAAATTGAATATAATGAAATGATTGGATACAATGATTGATATATTAACAGAAAATTGGAGGCAACCTGAACATAGATTCCAGGGACCTATCTGCAACATTCAAGGATATAGCATATAACCTGCCTTTATTTATGTCATGTGCCTTAAGAAATGTTTCATAGACAACTGTTAAGTGTACACTAAAATATTTTAAGTAAACAGTTAAAATTGACACAATATTAATGTGAATCATAAATACTGATAGAATAATCCTTAAGGTTTAAGCAAGCTGAACCTCGGTTTTCATTATGTTAACTATGACACATCTTCAATACTGTTTCACCAGCTTACAGTTTCTGTCCTCCCCCATGAAATATTTGTGGTTTTTGAGACATTTTAAGGCAGTTGAGCTTTAATCTTATCTTGGGTCTCTTCAGTGGTGGGCTGCAATTTTTTTAACAACTGGTTCTCTGTCCTAATGACTGGGTGGGCGGGCATGGCCAAATCAATGTCACTTATATTGAGGGGTGCTTTGCCTTGCCCGCCCTCTCATGACCGTAGGGATGCGACAACAGTCATAAGTGTGAAAAATGGTTACAACTCACTTTTTCAGTGCCATTTTAACTTCTCTAAATGAACTGTTGTAAATCAAGGATTACCTGTACGAAAATACAAAAAGCTTCTTTGCTTTGAAAAAGCTGCCCTAAATACCAGTCATTAGATTAGAAATGGGGGAATACACATTGAAGATCAGTGAGACACAGCCCTCATGGAAACATAAACCATTCTGCCTGAATACCTTCCTTTTCCTGCCTGAATACCGTCCTTTTCCTTAACAATACTTACAACCCGGAGTTACAAATCAGGCAGGTTGCCAGAGCACAGAGGAATTAAAATAGTTAAAATACAAGGACAACTATCATCAGACAAGTTACTCTTACTCATAAAGAGAAACCCTTTATCAGAGAGGTCATTTAAGATCTCCAGAAAGTGGGTAGGCATATTTGGGCTACAAAATACCAAACTAAAGAGACAAATTAACAAATTAACATCTTGAGTGAGATTCTTCTTTTGTTCAGACCTTGCTGCAGGGAATTTTTGCCTATGAATATAGCTACCTATCTTTATCTCTTAAGTGCTGACAGCTTCTGTGGGCTATTAAGGAAGGTGGGGGCTGCTTTCCTCCTCTAAAAAAGTATGTTCCCCCATTTCTCATTCAGGGAAATATATTCTTCCTTTTTAATATTTTTCAAAATATTTCATTCTTCTAGAACAGGGATAGATACTATTTTTTACAATTGGTGCCATGTTACTATGCCATATTATCATGAGAAAAAACTCATCATTCCTATCACCCATCTCCTCACACTTATGACTGCTTGACTGTAACTTTGTTGCTTGTATTCTTACGATTTATACTGATATTGTTTCCTAGTATGATTTGATTGCTTATTTGTACCCTGTGACTGTCATTAAGTATTGTACCTTATGATTCTTGATGAATGTATCTTTATACATCATATACATCAAAGACAAATTCCTTGTGTGTCTAATCACACTTGGTCAATAAAGAATTCTATTCTATTCCATTCCATTCCATTCCATTCCATTCTACATTGGAAGGAGGATCCATATATTATCATTGAGCAATCATAAGCCTTGCCCACTTCAAAGCAATGCAAGAGACTCCTGTCCCAAAGTGCTTTTTCAAGAGGGAAAAGTGCTTTCTGGAAGTTGCCTCTTGAAAAAAGAACCTTTGAGACAACCATGACCTGGATGACTGAAGAATCCCCATAGGTGATAGACTCCTGTGCTCAGTGAACTGACAAAGCAGTTTCTCACCCAAGAGAAGCAATCATTAGATCAGTTTGCACCACTTAAAGATACCAGCTGGTCTCACTCACCTTACAAGAAATCCTTAGGTAATCATCCAGATTTAAGGAAAGATCACATGCCCCCAGAAAGACAGTAATCCTGCCTCTCAGCCATGGTTATGCCAACTCTTCTGTAAATAGCTGTTCCAGCTGTGCTGGAAGTTTACTCCAAAAAGCTTAAAACAACCCTTTAACAATATTTAAGAAAGTCAAGCCCCCAGAATAAAAGTACCACAAAAAACTCTGGGGGAGGGGGGAAACTCTGAGAAGCTCAGTCTCCAGACAGAAAGTTTTACAAAGGCTTACAATATAACAAGCTTAGCCTAGAGGCAGTTTCTGAAAACACTTAAAGCAGCAGGACAATTAAGATAAGGATTAGGCTAGAAATACAGGCATACCAGAATGTTTACTTCCTGCCTCCCTTGCAGGATTAGCCCTGTAAAGTGGGAAAAGATTTTTCCCAACAACTGGTTTTCCAAACTATTCAGAAATTTAACATATGGTTCAGGAGAACCGGTGTGAACCGGTAGCAGCCCACCTCTGGATGTCTTGCAAGCTGAAAATGCTTCTGTTCCAATATTGTTAACAAAAATTGTACCTGTAAATATTAACACTGATAATATTTCTTTTAGCACAGCTTATGTTAAACATTCATCCTCATCATCTATCAATTGGTCCAAAATCACTATCTCTGCTTAAATCCAATTTTTTCATATCATCGTTTTGGATTTGCCCATAAAGTCAATTTAGAATGGAAAAAGTGATCAAATGTTTTTGTAGATATAACATTTCATACCTTCTAACTGATAATTATATAATTTATCAGTTAAATTGTATCAGCTATATATGTATATTCCAAGTTGTCCAAATTGGAGAATTAACATCAATTGTTCGCTACTGGTACTTAATACTTGACAATAGCCAAGTCTAATTGTATAGCTCCGGATTCCTGGAATTGAACCCTCAAAAACTTTCTAAACTTTCTGAAAATATGCTGCAAATACCCTGAAAATATCATATAATATTCATTTTGAGAGCATTCACTGTTTTCCAAATAGTGAGTTTTTATTATTCCCATCTACCCATATCTGAAGAAATCTCTTTATTAATTTTATTTATATTACATTTTACTTACAGAGTTATATCTTTTGGTATGCACATACTTAAATATTTAATAGATTCAATACAAATATGGAATTGAGATTCTTTAAATGGTTAGGTAACTGAATTTTACCTACTGGCATCCATTCCAATTAGGACAAGTTAAATTGTCCAAATTGTCCAAAGTTGCTTTTATATTAAAGACATCTATAGTTGATTTATTTAGGAAATTTATATTGCTGCTTATTCGCACATGGTGACTAAGGGCTTACAGAAAATAAAACCCCATATAAAAACAAAACTAATAAAAGAAGAGTCATATAATAAATTAATATACTAAAATCACCCCCGCCCTTCCAACAGCAGTTCACATGAGCCGTTTATCAATTTGCATTAATGCAGGAATAATAAAGGTTCAGAAATAAGCCAAAGAGTACCATCAGCAAATAAAACAGTGTTTATGTTTAACTAAGGTATGTTCGTAAATCTCCCTATGTTGTCTTAAAGCACAAGCCAAAGTTTTACACAAATAAATGTGTAAGTAAATGGTGAAAGTATACTTGCCTGGTTCTTTTAAATGTTTACTTTAAATGTGAGCAATTCATATAATATCTTGATACATTTTATGAATGTCAAAGGAAATTCAAATCTATTTAATATGACAAACACATTATTTTTTAAAAAATTATTTTGTCAATTACATATTAGATAATATATATAAGCATGAATTGAATACAAAAATGAATACAAATAAAGAGAACATTACGACAGGAACGATAGGCACACTGGTGCTCTTATTCACGTCCCTTATTCTGCCTATATATTTTGTCAAAAGCTTTGCCAGTGTCTACCGATAAGGTTACAAATTAGTTTTCTTTAAAACCTATTAAATGTACAACTAAGCTAATATTGTCTGCTGCTTGCCTAGTTTCTATAGACTCTGCTTGATCATCTTTAATAATGAATGAGAACACTTGCTGTAATATATAATGTAGAAACTGAAAAACTAACTGATGGGGGCTATATCATGATGTCACTGTGCACCATTTTCCCATCACTGTAGTTTGTTGTGGAACCTATTGATAGATCGATAACTGTGGTATTCAGTATTGGTAATGATATACATTAAAGCCTTTCCTAGATTGAGGAAACACTGAGTGAGGATGATCTATCACTGTTCTTTATAGGATAATCTGTCAAAGCAGAACTTCTTGGAACAAAGTGGTAGAGAATCTTTTTAGAGCTGAGAGTGGTTGATGAGGTCCTATTCTAAAAAGTGAACAACTAGAACAAACAATTAGGTGGGACACAATAAAAGCCGTTGTCACTTACTTTAGGGTTAAATCAATTTAATAAAATAAAATATCCAATATATTTAGTAATTTTTTACATCGCATTAAAATATTTTAATGGCAACTTTCAGATTAGCCGTGAGTGTCATACCCAAGACTTTCAGGGGGTGTATGTAGTGGCACCTTGGATAGACCATTGCTGCACTAGAGAAATAAGTCTTGCAAACAACTCTTTTACTGTATTACAAGAATGGGTGTTGTCTTACCTGAACACCCCTTTTCTTGGCAGGATGTGATGTCAATCATCATTAATGGGTTCTGCTCTGCTGAATCAATCAGGACCGGGCATGCACAACCAAGTTCCTCCCCTTCTGTGCATTCCCCGCTTTGCAGCGAGGTCGAAATGAGTGCATACCGATGTGCTCAGTGAAACAAGGTGAGACCACTAATACTCCAAAACATAAACACCCCCTCAGGTAACCAAATAGAGGCCAGGCGGCTGAAGGGCGGGGATGATTGACATCACATCCTTCCAAGAAAAGGGGTGTTCAGGTAAGACAACACCCATTTTCCTCAGCAGGCTGCAATATCAACCATCATTAATAGGACATGCCAAAGCAGGACAAACTACCGGGAGGGAAGCTGCCCATTAGAGGAAACAACCTGCTGGAGGACACGCCTGCCAAAGGAAGCTTCAGCAGAGGCAAATCGATCCACCTTGTAATGAGAAATGAAGTAAAAGGAGCTGACCATGAGGCAGCTTGACATATGTCCTCCAAAGAAGCCTGAGTGGCCCAGGCAGCCAAAGAGGCTGCACTGCGAGTCGAGTGGGCAGTGATACTGCGGGAACAGGCAAGGAAGAAGATAGGTAGGCAGAAGAGATACAAGCCCGTTCCTCGCTGGGTAGAGGAACAAAGATGAGATTGAAGAGTAGAGATGACCTGAAGAGAAAGGTGTTCCTGTTTCAGCTGCCTCCTTTCAACAGGCAGATGGTCAGTTGGAGAGAGGCGGGATATGGGTGAAGAAGAGGACCCTGGTGGAGGGAGACCAGAGAGTCTGGGATCCTCCAGGGTCAAGAGATGGACAGAAGCTGGAGGTCTGAGAACCACGGGTGACGGGGCCAGTGAGGAGCGACCAGGACAAGAAGGGTGTGCTCCTGCTGAAGCTTCCTGAGAACCCAAGGGATGAAAGGAAGAGGGGAAAGGCGTAAAGCAGGCCCTGAGGCCAAGGAGACTGCAAGGCATTTACCTCTTCCACTCCCGGAACTGGATACCGGGAGAAGAAGCGAGGAAGCTGAGAGGTGAGGTGAGTAGCGAAGAGATATATGAGAGGAGATCCGAACTGAACTACTATCTGAGAAAAGAGAGAGGGAGGGAGACTCCACTCTGACTGAAACACTCTGGACCGACTGAACCAATCTGCTTGCGTGTTGGACACCCCGGAGATGTGATTGGTTTGCAGGGAGCTTAAGTTCTTTTCTGCCCAGGAGCCGAGGTGAAAGACCTCCATCATCAGATGGACCCGGTCCCGCCCAGCCTATTGACGTTGGCCTTGGCTGTCCTGTTGTCTGTCAAGACAAGGATGTCCTTGCCCAAGACCACAGAGCGGAATGCTCGAAGAGCTAGATGGATCGCTCGAAGCTCCAAACAACTGATCTGATGAGACCGGTTGACTGGAGACCACTGACCTTGGGTGAATAGGCTGTTTAGATGAGCCCCCCACCCTTGAGGCTTGCATCCATAGTCAGAACAAGGCACTCCGGGTCCTTGAAGCTCCTGCCCTTGAGGAGGGCCGGAGAGAGCCACCATTGGAGAGAGTGACGAAAGGAGCATGCGACCAGAACCGGAGTTGAAGGAGGACAGATGCGAGCCTGCTGGAGAGGGAGAAGAACCTATTGCAGGGCCCGACAATGAAGACGGGCCCAGGGAACAACCCCTATGCAAGAAACCATCTTCCCCAGGAGTTGGGAGAGAAGGAGAAAGTAAACTGTCCAAGAGCCTCTAACCTTCCTGACTAAGGATAGGAGGCTGGACAGAAGTTCCGGTGACAAGAACACCTGACAAAGGGAGGTGTCGATGATAGTCCCCAGATGCAGGAGCCTGGTGACAGGAGAGAGATGACTCTTGGCCCTGTTGACAGGGAAGCCGTGGGACTGAAGGATTTGAAGGGTGAGGGCCAGATCGTTGAGGGCTGAAGCTCACGATGCAGAAAGGATAAGAAGGTCATCCAGGTAAGCCTGGATGCGGACAGGAAGAGACCTGATCAGAGCTGTCAAGGCTGCCATGATCTTTGTGAAGACCCAAGGGACCGAGGAGAGGCCGAACGGGAGAGCCCTGTATTGAAAGTGATTGTTGGAGTGGCAGAAGCGGAGAAACTGCCGATGATCCCGATGGATGGGGACATGGAGATAGGCTTCTGTCAAGTCGATTGAAGAGAGAAGATCCTCTGCCTGATGCACTCCAGGATGGACTGGAGGTAATGCATGTTGAATCTTCAATAGACCACTCGTTTGTTGAGAGACTTGAAATCCAGAATAGCCCTCCAGCCTCCTGAAGGCTTGGGAACCACAAAAAGACGGGAGTAGAAGCCCTTGTGGTGCTGAGGAAAGGGGATCGGTTAGATGGCTCTGATGGAAAGAAGATGCTGAATCACCTCCTCTATCAGGAGCCGATGAGCCGGGTCCTTGGAGAGACCTGACAAACCAGGTAGGAGGAGGGGACCAGAACTCCAGGGAGAGACCCCAGCGAATGGTCTTGCAGACCCAAGCATCTGATAAGGATTCGTCCCACTGACTGGCGAAAAGAGACAGACGACTGCCAATGGGAACGAGAAGCTTGTGGAGCAGCTGTGGAAGAAGAGGCAGTTGAGGAAGGACGGGAGCCCTTGCGAAGAGAGCTGGGCAAATACTTCTCTTTGTCCCTAGTCTCCCTCAAATGGGGGTCCAAAGAGACCCAAAAAGCTTATCCCCAGAGATGGGGGAAGAAGCCAGCTTTCATTTGTTCCTGGCATCCGCCTGCCAATTGCAGAGGCAGAGTAAGCGCCTCGTGATGGATGTGGTACCCATGGCTTTAGCTGCAAACCTAGCCAAATTGAGAGTGGCATCAGCAGAAAACTGTAGGGATGTCATAATCTTGTTAAGATCTTGACGGGACCTGGCATCAGAGAAGGGCAAGCGTTTCTGCAATTGCTTGAGCCACATGAGAGCCGCCCTGTTAAAAAAGGAGGCAGCCGAAGCTGATCTTATGACCCAGGCTGCCGAATGATGAGTCTTAATGAGAGATTGTTCAGATCTCTTTTCATCAGGGCGGAGGTAATCTTCAGGATTCCTTGTTTCGGATGCCGGAGAAATTAAGGCCGCTACAGGGGCATCAACTGAAGGAGGCTGTAAAAGCTAAGAGGCATGAGAAGCCAAATTATACAGGCACTTATCAAGGCTGGAAGTGGATGGAGCGGAGGAAGGACTGGTCCACTGGCGAAGAATCACCTTTTTGAAAAAGGTGGGCATAGGAACCTCATCCAAAGCCGTAGAAGGCTCACCAAAGAGAGGAACAGCCTCATCCGAAATGTCCTCCTTCTGAGGAGAAGAGGAAGGAACTGAAGCAGAACTGGGCAGGTATTTCTTTTTGTCCCTAGTTTCCCTTAAGTGGGGATCCAAAAGGGACCCAAAAAGCTTGTCCCCAGAGATGGGGGAAGAAGCCAGCTTCCATTTATTCCTAGCATCCCCTTGCCAGTTACGTAACCAGAGCAAGCATCTGGTGACAGTGGTGGAACCCATGGCTTTAGCTGCGAACCTAGCAGCATTGAGAGATGCATCTGCCGAAAATTGCAAGGCATTCATAATTTTGTTAATGTCCTGGCGTGACCTAGCATCCGAAGAGCGCAAGCGGCGCTGCAGCTGCTTGAGCCACATAAGGGCTGCCCGATTGAAAAAGGAGGCTGCCGAAGCCGACTTGATGGTCCAGGCATCCGAATGATGTGCCTTAAGAAGAGATTGTTCGGATCTCTTCTCATCAGGCCTGAGGTAATCTTCAGGATTCCCAGTTTCGACCACAGGAGAAATAAGGGCCGCTACTGGGGAATCAACCAAAGGAGGTTGAAACAAAGGAACAGAGTGGGCAGCTAAATTATAGTCTTTTGTCAAGGCTGGTGAAAGCTGGGGCTGAAGGAGAGGTCCACTGACGAAAATGACCGAAAATGGTGAGGATTGAAGAGTCCCACAAAGGCAGACCACCGGAGGCCGAAGACGGAACTCCATGACGGCCTGGCGCCTCACCGGCAAGCCACGAAGCTGCCAGCAGCTTCCAAAGCGATTCAGCAGCTTCCGCGGTGATTTTCTGCCTTCTGAAGCTCCAATCTGATAACGAGGTGTTAAAACGCTAAATTGCCTTTTTGCGGAGACTCAGCACAGAGGTTCTTACGAGTCAGGACCGAGCAAAAAAGGCAGCAATACCGGTAGGGGAGGAGCTTAAAAATGTGCATGCCCGGCCCTGATTGGTTCAGCAGAGCAGAACCCAATCAAGATTGACGACGCAACTGCTTAGGAAAATATCTTAATTTGCAACAGTTCTATAGACAAATCCCAGGAATTTATAGGAATTCTAGTCCAAAAACAAAGAAACAGCTCCTCCTACTGTTCATAGAGAGGAATTGTCTTCGAAGATGGAATCTGTACTCAAAATTCTATAGATTTTTCCATTTATTATTCATGAATTCTGGTTTATTTCGCTAAGAAATATTATGCTGAGTGCCAGTTTTCTCACCTATGTAATAAGGAAATATAAGCAAATACCAATTGTGTTTGCTTTTAACACTGATATATTCCATGACTACTATGAAAAAAACCTATTTTCTACTGCTTTTTGTTCTCTCTTTGGGCCTTACTGTATTATTGCACAGAAGAACTATTCACACATTTTCTGTTAGCAAAAAATTATATATCAGCATGAAATGAATTATACGACCTCTACTGAATTTGTTTCCTGCCAGTAACATGACTTTTGTCCAAGTTAATGGACAACAAAGCTTAACAGATTTTATCCCCTTGAGACTGTTCTTGAATGCTGTCAAAATAAAAAATAAACTTATTTTTAATAATAAAACAGCCAAAGATAATTTAAGGTTGTTTTACTCATGAACCAGGGATGGGATGACATATCAGCAACTTTTGTCATTATGCAAATGACAAAAAGCAATATTGACAGGACACATTTGATTAGATGTAAATGAAAAAAGAATTTGTCTACAATTATCAGTTATTTACCAAACTTGCAAGAAAATGCTACATAGTGTTACAGTTGTCCAAGAATAATCTAATCATACTGATTGTTTAAAATTAATCTCAGAGCAAAAATAGTGTAATGTAAGAATTTAAAAAAATAAACAGTAGCCTGCTAGATGGAACCTTTGGCCCATCTAGTCAAGCACTCTGTTCTCAAGTAGCCAACATACTGCACAAGTAAACCCACTAATCTCACAACAGACAGACTTCAGTGCCAGTCACACTACAGTCAATGCTAATAGTAGTATTACCATTTTTTCCTCCCTCCACACATTCTAAATAATGTTAATGTTTATGAATATTGTGATTTAGTTGCTTTTTGAATGGCATTGAACCAATTTAAGAAGTGTTGCACAAACTCTAGTTTACTAAGCTGTGTAAACCAAAGCACTGTGTAAAAGGCATGCTTTTCGTGAAAGCAATGTTCTCCATGCTAAACGTTACCAATAAGCATCAAGTTACATGTAGTGTATGAGACAGAAAGTAATGATAAAAGTAAGGTATCATTTAATGCAGCAATATCAAGCATTACTAAATGGTCATTTGGTTTTTAACAGGTCCTTGGCAAGGCTGTAGTGGCTACTTGAGAAATGCAAATTATAACTTTGGTTCTCCAGACTCTGACAAGGATGGGAAATATGATAAAGATGTAGAATGTGTGTGGGTTTTTGCTGCACCTATAAACAAATTGATCAACTTCACCTTTGAGTCTTTTAAATTAGAAACTGCAGCATATTTTCAAAATTGCCAATATGATTATATCAAGGTAAGAAGATTCATATACCAGATAACAAAGCAATTGTGACTATTTCATTTTTCTTTTCATTCCCCAACACATATTAGGGAAAGGGACAATGTGTAAGTTACAATTAAGTATTATTTAAAAAATGCCCTAAAGTGCTAAAAAGATTAAAACTAAATTGAAAGGCAGCAAGCCAACAAGCAATTCAGGGGTGAAATCTAAAAACTGTTGCTACCGGTTCTGTGGGTGTGGCTTGGTGGATGTGGCTTGGTGGGTGTGGCTATGTGATTGGGGTGTGTGTCAAAAGAAAACTCACTTGTCTTGCTGGAG
>JANHFP010382210.1:0-11710 GCA_032468135.1 Calamaria suluensis
TGGATAACGGCTCCTCCCCCACCACCCCCGGGAGAGACCCAGCATCACCCCCAGTCTCTTCCTCTTGTTCATCTTCAACCTCCCCTTCCTCAACTCCTGCAATTTCTACTTCTAGAAGGGCCCCATGTTCTTTCATAAAGGCCTCAGCCTCCCCAATAGTATTAATTCTAACTCTGTTCCCTTGCCAGAAAACCAGCAGGCATCAACCATCTAAACATGATTCCTTTAAGGTACAATTTATTAGATAAAAAAATATTTTCTTCTTATTTCGCGTACCTTTTTCGGAATCTGTTTAAGAATAATTATTTCTTTGCCTCCGTGCTTTAATGCCCCCCTCTGGACTCTGAGTACCTCATCCCTTTTATTTCTTCTCAAGAATTTTACATGTATTTCTCTAGGGACATTGTGTGTTTTTGCATAATATGAATTCACCCTATAGACCTGATCAATGTCCCATCTAAGATGTTCTTCATCTTTCCCTATAAATTCAGCCAACATTGCAAACATTAATTTTCTAAGATCTTCTCCATCTTCTTCTTCAATGTTCTGAAACCTAAGGAAAAAAGATGCTCTTTCTAAATTCATATTTAAAATTACATTTTCAAGATTCTGTTTTTCCCTCTGGACACCCCGCATCTCCCCCTCCAGACATCCCACATGCTTATTTTCCTCCACTAATTTTTGCACATTTGTTAAATCTGTTTTAAAAATTGCAAGGTTTTTTTTAAATTCTGCTTTCATATCTGCCATTTCATTTCTTAATGTTTTTTTATGTCCATCTGTCCCAACTCCAACTTTTCCAGCATCTCTGTAACTTTCTCCATTGCTCCTACTCTGGGTTCTTCTTAATTTCCAGAATCAATTTCCAGGTCCTAAGTTCTTGCAATACTTCCAAATCCAGGTACAGTTATCTGCAGAGAAAGAGAGAGGCCCAGGAAAGAGCAAGTATCCAAAGGTGAAAAACCACAATTTTTATTCCAAGTGATGGTCTCAGAGCAACCTCCAGGGGGAGCTCCACCAGAGGCAAAGAGTAAGGTTACTAGAGTGTGCCTTTGCATCCAAAGCCAGGAAGTCGAAGTCAGGAAGTGATACAATCCACTCTTTAATAAGGAAGAAGAAGAAGAGGGAGATCCACCATTTCCTGCTCCCAAAGACAGAAGGGGGGAACCAACCCCCCCACCCAAGGTCCAAGCTCTGCCAAGCATGACACAGCCAACGCAGAATCTGTCACACTGTCCTCCTCTCTCCTATTCTGAGAGGGGAAGAAACATATTTCAAGTTTTCAAGTTATGTTCCAGAGGGGGGGAACTCCACCCCCCTCCTCTCTTCTCCAAAAACTGCCAGGTATTTTTTCAAACCTTCAAAGTCTGCCGCTTCTCCTCACTCTCCGTTGGGAATTTCCTTCCCTCAACCTCCATTGCTTTGCTAGTAAATTCTTTCTTCCCTCCGGTCCAGCCAGCTAGGTGGCGTGATCAACGAGCTGCTACCCCTACCACATGCCTTCCACCTCCCGGTGCCTTCGAGCAAGGCTGGCAATGGCCCCCAGCTCAACTTGAGGGGCCCCGGCGAGCCGCCCCCATGGCAGGCATCCTTACTGGACTGCCTGTGCCCCTTAGGGCCCACCAGGGGGCGGTTTTCGGACTCCAGGGCACGAGCTCGCTCTGGAACATCCATTGCCATCTGCTGCCGGAAGTCCTCTCTCTTAAAATTCTAAGGTAGTATGAATTTCAGACCTTTCCCTTCATGGTAAGTACAACTGGACTTGGGTAAAGATGATAAGAACTGCAACAGAAAAAGGAAACGGACTAGAAGAAAATAGGAATTAGAATTCAGTCCTATTTATGTAATTCAAGGATGGCTGGAAGGAATAAGGGAAAAATTATTTATTATTAATAATGAGTTGCTATTTTTGGTAATATGTAATAGTTTATCTGGTTTTGAAAAAATTTGAAACAATTAGTTTCTAATTGGAATTTCTAAGGGTTTATTTCTGGTAATGATTGATAGTTTTCAGTTTTACAGGTAGTTATCAAGTTACAAATGAAATGGAGCCTGCCAATTACATTTGTAACAAGAGGATTTATAGAAGTGAATCGCATAATGTGAACGTGAACAGTCGCTGCTTTCGCCCCTTCATTCACTAATCGAATGCACAGGCCGTTAAGTGCATATGAGGTATCTCAGGGTGGGGAAGGCCAGGGTGACCTATGATGGAACAGACAACCTGCTTAAGACCATCAAACAAGATCATGGCCCCCAGCAGTTTCTAATCTCTGGGCAAAAAGAATTCTCACACCAATGGGACACTTCACACTGCCTCCAAAGCATTCCATCAGTGTGCAATGGAGACTAGAAGCTTTGTTTGCAGGCACTAAAATTGCACTGCCTCAAAAGTCCCATTGGCATGCAAACACTTTTTGCCTAGAGACTGGATGCTTCTGGGGGCTTTACGAATGGCTAAAAAGGTTGGGGGCATTCTAATCTCGAAAGGGAGGTTATTTCACACAGTAGGGGCCATTGAGGAAAAGGTCCCTCTTCTAGTCCCTGCCAGTTGCCATTCTTTGATTGACAGGATCTTCAGCTGTGATGATCCAGTCAAAACCAATTACCAAGGGAAAAAAAACCAATACAAATGCACAAAAACAAAAATGTCTTTATCAAAAAGTTCTCAGCACTTTTTGAAAACAAAACACAGATAGCAACTGGAATAATTACCAGCAAGAATGTTGGCTGCAACTCAGAAAGTAATTATCACGAACCCAAAGCTGCTCAGGAAACAGGAGCAAGACATGAGCAGATCTCTAGAACAAAAACACGATTTGATCCCAGCAAAGAACTCCACCCCTTCTCTGCCTCATAAGGCTTTTCCCCAAGTTAATGTTTGCTCAGGTGTAAATGTTCCTGACGTCTCTTTTCCCAGCATCGCTCCCTAGCATCCGCTAGGGGGACTGCTTCTTCATCTTCCTCTGAGTCCTCACTTTCAGCTGCAGGGGATAATTGGGCTGTGACATCATTCCCAGCCAAGTCAGTTAATCCCTCTGTGTCTGAATCTGACTCAGGCTGAGGCATGACACTAGCATGATCATTCTGCTAGGTCATGTTGGATGGGTAGAGACTCTTGATAATAGGCAATCCCTCAAGTACCTCACCCTATAAAGCATATAGGGCTTTAAAGGTAACCACCAGGACCTTGAATTGAACCTGGAAACACACCAATAACCAATGCAACTTGTGCAGATGTGGTGTTACATGTGACTGGCACCAGTTTCTACTTGTCCAGACACATTCTATATCAGATGACGTTGACAGCCCCAAGAAGAGCATGTTGCAGTAGTCTAAATGAGATATTATATAGGCATACTATGAGCAGGGCCTCCAGATTCAGGTATGGGTACAACTGGTACACCATCTGAAGGTGTGCAAAGGTCATCCTAGCCATGTCTGCCACCTGTTCTTTTAGCAGGAACCATGAGTCTATGGGGATCCAATTTGCATCTTCTCTCACATACATACATACAAACTTTCTTCACACAGAGAAACCCAACATACATACCAACATCTGTCCCTCCTGAAACAGAAGCACCAAAAGGAGATTCATTTACTGGTACTTTATCACAAACTGATTTGTTTCCTATTAAAAATCGCAGAGAGCAATGCAGATCCCACCCAAAATTTGGTGTTCCCATCTGTATCCTTTACTAAAGATAAACGTTTCCCTCGCACATATGTGCTAGTTGTTTCCCACTCTAGGGGGCGGTGCTCATCTCCATTTCAAAGCCGAAGAGCCAGCGCTGTCCAAAGATGTCTCTGTGGTCATGTGGCCGGCATGACTAAATGCCAAAGATGCACAGAACGCTGTTACATTCCCACCAAAGGTGGTCCCTATTTTTCTACTTGCATTTTTTATGTACTTTTGAACTGCTAGGTTGACAGAAGCTGGGACAAGTAATGGTAGCTCACCCCATTACTCAGCACTAGGGATTCAAATCGCTGAACTGCCGACCTTCCGATACACAAACTCAGCTGCCTTACCCGCTGAGCCACTGTGTCCCCTTTACTACTACTTTTTTACTTCACTGCTAATGTTTGGCCTTCTTCCAAACAAAAATAAAAACATAGAGAAAAGTAAGACTTTGGAAAAAGTTGGAGGGACGTTCCTGCACAAAACATAACTATAATGGCTTTCTCTTGTGTGGCTCTCACACTCTGGAATACAAATGAAGATTTTTTTCCTCCTGTTCTTCCATTGTTAATAATGATTGAACAATTATAATTATTGAGATAAATATAATAAGTCATGCATAAATACTTTGCTTTGTTATAGGAAGTTTGATTAATGTACTGTATTTTCTTTTGTCAAAGTTTCAGGCCTTCTGTGCCCCATTCGGTTTACATTTTGACTTCTGCTAATGTCTTGCATTATTAAGAGTTAAACTTAATCATTTCTGGCTTGCCCTGCAGACAGACATCTCTTGGGATGGCTCTCATCCCAAACATCCGATTCCACTTTGCTGGTGGGCTCTTTGGAGCCTAGGCTGCCCCATGGGGCAGCTGAACAAGGGGGCACCTTCTGGGACACCCAGAGCAGTGGCGATTGACCTGGAAATACCCAGATAAGCCCCAGGAGCTGTGAAGATGGAGGTGGCCATCCTTGCTGTTGCCCGCCATTCCAGCAGAGCGAGGAGCGGAGAGTAAAAGTATGTTCGGACGACATGTGGATTCGAGGTGAGACATTGTTTCTGTGGGCTGAAGGCAGACAGGCTGCCTTAGCAGTGAAGTGTATTCCACTTCAGAGACTTAGAAACATTTTTTTTTTGGAAGGAGAAAGGGAGGATTCCCCCCCTTCCATGGACTGGGTGGTGGTCTTGGCAAATTTCCCTCTCTGAAGCATGAGCTGATGCAGGGAGAGGTGAATTATTTTGATCTCTCTTTTCTGATATCTTTGCACTGAACCTGGCATTATGGATTATAAATTTCAAGATATTAATTTGGAGCGTGTGCATCTTGTCTGAGTGGGCAGTGCCCACCCCGGAAGAGGGGGAGCAGAGCAGAAGCCTGACCTCTGTGAGTTGGAGTTTTTTTTATGGTTTGCATCATTTCCTCCTGAAAAGCCTCTACAAAGAAGTAGCTGTAATATCAGTGTTGTTCTATAGTTTCCAAAACAAAGAGAGATTTGGCTTTGTGCCTGGTTTTGTCTCCTTGCCAACTACACATCTGCATTGACTCATTCCTGTGTGCCTGGAGGGGACCACCAAAGTGCCTTCGGTGCTCGCAAAAAGTGAAGCACCTGAACTGTTGAATAATAACTACTTTGTGACTATCTTTTCCTGTTGGTTTAACTGGATTAAAACTCTGCTGGCTGTTTGGAGTACTTATTGGAAGATTTTCGAATTGGACAGCATTGAAAGGATCTAAAAAACACCCCCATGCGTCATCTTCAGCCCCCTCCTCTTCGTCATCCAGCCCAGCTGGACAAAGACCTATATCAGCTTTTCTTCAATCAGAAAAAGCTGGGCAAGGATCAAAGGAGATGGAGGCATTGCTACAATCAATGGAGCAAATTAAACAGAGACAAAAAGACATGAGGGAAGACATGAAAAAAGATTTGGCAGAAATAAAAAATGAATTCAAAAATGTACAACAAATAGCAGCAGATAATATACAAAAGTAGAAGAAAGATCAGATAAGACAGAGGAAAAATGGAGTCTCTCCAAAAAGTTAATCATAATTTGGAAAATTTAGTTGCTAGTATGGATCTGGAAAGATTGTCCTTCTTTTTAAGATTTCAAAATGTAATTGAAGAAGCAGGGGAGGATCTCAAAGATATCATGAGTACAATTCTAGGAAATTTTATTGGGAGGACAAAGGATCAAATTTGGTGGGACATTAATCAGGCATACAGAGTTAATTCAAATTACGCAAGAATACATAATGTCCCTAGGGAAATACATGTAAAATAGCTCAGGAGGTCCACAAAGGATGAGGTACTAAGGGCACAGATGGGTCAACCCTTGAGGTACAGGCATAGGGAAATTGCAGTACTTAAACAGATTCCAAAAAGGGTAAGAGACACCAGACGCAGATACCAATTCTTATCGAAAAAACTATATCTTAAAGAAATCATGATGCCAGAAGGTTTGTTAATATTCTGGGAAGAAAAAAGAATTAAAATAAATACCACAGAGGAGGCAGAAGCCTTCCTTAAAAAACACAAAGTCTAACTGGAAGGTAAAAAACTAGGGGCTACAGGGGGAAGTGATGATGGGAGGACAATAAACAGGGGGAGGGTGGAAACCCATTGCCCCCCCCTCAAATGGGGGTGGGGCTCATCGCCCAGAAGGTTAAGATTGCAAGACAAGAAATAACGGCAAAAATGATGCTTGGCAAAGTGTGAAAGCAATATAATGAAAAGTGGATATTAGTTTAATTTGAATATATATATAACACTGCTAAGGCAGAAATGGTCTGGCGGATGCTCAATGGAATATGGAATATGTGGATTCTATTATTTGATAACAAATTATTGGAATGTGGTATATTTACCAAATAGAATTTTTGATATGCAAAGATTATAAAAAGATAGAATACTGTATGAGATAGTGTATATTTGTTATTGGAATAGACAACCTTGAATGAGATGCTGTTGTACCAAAATGGAGTTTTACCCCAATACCTTTTTCTTTTTGTATAAAGAAAAACCAATAAAACTATATTATGAAAAAAAAGAGTTAAACTCTTCTCTCACGACAGAGTGAAGGGTTGTTAAATTGCTGTGTTCACTCTGATTCGGAGAATTCAAGATGTGGTGAGATTGAGCTGCTTGGATCATGACTTGAGGGGCAGATGACTCAAGATGGCTTGCGTCTCACAAGCTCCGAAATAAAACACTCTGAAGCATGGTAAACATCATTAAGAGGGCGTCAAAATGTGTTTACTTGGAGCTGAAAATGAAAACCTGAAGTATCTGCCTCAAGAAAAGCTTCAGTACTGCAGAAGGAAGAAAGAGTTTTAGTCCAGCACAGCATGGCAAAATACTCAGTGAATTATTAAGAACCCAAGTTCTTGGTCTTCATTATATATACAGCATCAGAATCAATTTTTATTATGGTCAAAGACCAGCAAAAAGATAAACATTAAAATAAATACATTTTCTAAAAATTATTGGAAAATATTTGAGCAAAGTAGTAATATGAATAGAGATCTTTAGTTCTTTAGGCAGTTTATCTTACAATCTAGCCAGCACAAAATTTAACCATTGCATAAATGGTAACTGGATTTAAATTCTGAAGAAGATGGTTCATGTAGAAATTATCTGGTCTCTCTAAAAATCTCTCTGAAAGAGAGAATATACATTGATCTGATGTCCCTATAGAACAGTGATGGCTAACCTTTTTGCCACCGCGTGCCAAAAGTGGGGGGAGCGGGAGAGGGTAGCGTGTGCACGTGCCGACACTCATAGTTCTATGTGTCCTGCCCCCCAACGAATGCATGTGTGACCCCCATGTGACCCCCACTTTTGGCACATGATGGCATGGTGAGCATGGTATGCCAATTTTTCACTGTCCCCAGGCTTCAGATCCTTTCTAGGAGTCTGGGGAGGGTGAAAATGGCCTTCTCCACTCCCCCGGAGGTCCTACAGAGGCTAGAAATGGCCCATTTCCCGACTTCCCAGAAGGCCCAAAAATCAGCTGGCCAGCCAGTGCATGCACACTGGAGTTCAGCTGGGTTGCCCATTGATATGGCTCCGTGTGCCACCTGTGGCACCTATGCCATAGATTCGCCATCATGGCTATAGAACATGCAGTGCAATAAGACAAGTGAGATAGCTTCACCTTTCCCATCACCAATGTACATATTCACTTAGCTCTTTTGCCATATAAGGAAGACAGAACGTCTTTTGCCTTATAAGGAAGACAGGCTGATAAATGGAAACTGATAAACCAAACTGTATAAATACTATGTCTCAAGAGATCTTCAGGGTTCAGACTTTTTGCTGTATCTTTGCATCCTGAACCTTGCACAATAAATACCTTTCCTTCTCTGAAGAGCTGGCTCGAATCTCTTCTCTACAACAAAGATACATCCCTGGCATACTCCTCTTTGTACACTTATTGACCAAGATAAAATCCCTGTGGGTTACATCTTACTTTTAAGGTGGAGTTAGAATATAGTTTTTGTATGAGATAGAGGAAGTGCTTATCAATAGTAGTATTTTTTAGTTTATCTCAGAGGGTACTTCTGGATATCGAATTAAAGGCCTGTTTAAAGTCAAGGAAGGCCACAGAAAGAGCGGATTTCATTATATATGTATATTTTTGTATAAGGTAGCCTCTCTTTGTTCTGATATTTCTTATTATTTTTGGGCTTTGTTTCAACTCCCCTGGAATATGTACCTGAGTTGGTTACTTATAGTGGTGACTGGGTATCATTTTGCTCTTCCCCAATAAATGAAGAAAGATCTAATAGTTGGAGTTGTTGTCCCAGCTCTGTTTGGAGGTCCTGTTCTAGTGCTTCAAATTTGTTAGAGGTCAATGAAATCCAGCAGGTTCTGGAGAACCAGTAGTGGAAAAATTGAGTAGTTCAGAGAACCAGCAAATGCCACCTCTGGCTGGCCCCAGGAATGGGGTGGGAATGGGGATTTTGCAGTATCCTTCCCCTGGGGTTGGGTGGGTATAGAGATTTTGCAGTATCCTTCCCATGCTACCAAAAATGTCCACCAAGCCACACCCACAGAACCCGTAGTAAAAAAAAAAAGGATTTCACCACTGTTAGAGGTGGGGGAGAATTTGTTTTACTTAAAAGTTTTCTTTCGTGCAAAGCGTTCAAAGGAGGGAGCTGTCTCAGGCTAACACCCCATAACTGTCAGTTCCAGGCAAAATCTGACATCATGAGCTAGAGCTAGGTGAACTGGGTCAATGTCCAGTTCAGGCTTTTGCACCCAGCAATAATTCCTAGAAATGGATGTGGACATAAAAAGGGCCCTCTAATGTATTTTCTCCCAATCACGAATTCAGTTCAATTCAATTCAGTCCTCCCTACAGAGAGATCGATTTTGCTTTGTCTACAGTGAGCCGCAGCTTGTGAGATAGATTCAGAGTAGCTGTGCTTAATTACAGGGGGATGGCACCAAGGAAGCCTGGGTCATCTTCTCTAAAGGGGCTCAGTGTTTTCAAGATTTTTGCAAGAACCTAAATTAAGAGTTACCAGCATTCTCTTATTCCAACTCTTCTTTCAGAGACTCTAATCAGAGCCAGTGATGGACCACAACAAACTCCAATCCACACCACTTTCTCTCCCTTTCTTGGCAGCTCCAAGGCAACAATCAGGAGCAGCGGAACAGACAAACCTCTCTTCTTCCCTACAACTTTCTCTGTCTTGAGGCTAAACGATTCCCAACCTGGCAGCTCCAACATGCTGCACTTGGTTAGGGAGACTCAGACTCAACAGGCAAGATCCGACAGTGACTTCCCTATCACCTTGATCAATGATCTATGTTACCCTTTCCACTCCCTTCACCCATTAGCCTTGGCCATCACCTAGCCCCACAGCCCTTCCTCATCTCTATTTGTCTGCTAAGGTTAGGAACAGAAGTACTTCAAAGGCTGCTCAAAAACAAATAGAAGCACCACAGATCAAAGCAGGCTGGGCTTCCCACCCTCTGCATCTGGCTTAATAGTGCCTGGCACCTTAAGGCCTTTTCCCTTACTTTTAAAAATGGAATTGGATAAAGCATCTTTTTTTCCTTAGGTTCCAGAACATTGAAGAAGAAGGTGAAGATCTTAGAACTTTAATTTCCGTAATGTTGGCGGAAGCCTTGGGGAAAAAGGAAGAATATCTCAGATGGGACATTGATCAGATTTATAGAGTGAATACTTATTATGCGCAAATACATAAAGTCCCTAGAGAAATTCACGTTAAATTTTTGAGAAGACATACAAGAGATGAGGTTCTCAGGGTCCAGAGGGAGGGGGGTCTAAAGTACAGAGATAAGGAAATAATTATTCTTAAACAGATTCCGAAGAAAGTTCGTGAAATATGTCTTCCACACTCCGGTTCAGAGGGGGGGAACCACCACCCCTCCTTCCTCGCCACGCCACTCCCAAAGAAAAGCAGAAACCTCCGATCTTCCTCCTTCCCAACACTCTCACAGCTCACCGGCTCTTCTCTCTCTCCGGGGGCTCTAGACGATCTCCAATCAAGCCATTTCACACTGCAGCAATCTTAAAATCGCTTCCATTGCTGCCGGCTGAGAGGTGCGATTGGCGGGCCGCTACACCCATCACGCGCCTCCCGGCGCCTTGGGCACACCGACAACGGCCCCCAGTTTGACTCTGGGGGCCCCCGGCAAGCCGCCCCTACGGCAGGGGACCTCTCCAGTCCCCTGTGCCCCGAAGGGCATGTCTGGGAAGGCGAGAACTCGACGCCGGGGCAGGAGCTCACCCCGGTACGTCCGACCTGTTCGCAACCAGAAGTCCTCTCTTCCCCAGTTCTGATATTACACTGGTCCTTCAGACCCTGACAGTACCACCGTTTGAAACTCTGGCTTCTATCAGCCTCCAGTTTTTGACTCTGAAAGTCCCCTTTCTCCCGTCTATTACATCAGCTAGAAGAAAACCAGTTCTGATAGAACTGGGGAAGAGAGGACTTCTGGTTGTGAACGGCTCGGATGTACCAGGGCGAGCTTCTGCCCCGGCGTCCAGTTCTGAAGGACCAGTGTAAGATCCCATGGAGGATACCAATGTACCACTCGGGTTCTTAAGTTGATAGCTCCCTGGAGAAAGGTATGGATCCTCAATTGATGTGAAATGGAAGGAGTCACAGAAAATCACCATAGAGAGGGTGGTGCCTGCCTGTACTGGGTGTTAGCAGCCAACCCTTTGTCCAGTCCAGCTTGTAGGAACTCACGTACCTTGGAGGTGGAAGCCAACATCGAGTCAATGTGTTCCAGTGAACACCAATGGCAGAAGGCCCGCCAAGAGGCATTGAATATGTTGTTGGTCAAGTCATGCCTCACCGCTTGGATGGTCTGGCTCACCTTCCCTGAAAGATCTTCCTTTCTCAGGAGGATCTTCTCAAGTGCCAGATGGTCAATTGGAGCCACTGAGGCTCTGGGTGCAGTATGAACCCCTGGCTGAGAGTGATCCTGTCCTGAGGTATCCACCAGGGTCAGGACACAGAAAAACTCATGAGGTCTGCATATCATGGCCAGTGCGACCAATGTGGAGGACAAGAAGGATTTCTGCCCACTCTGTCAGTAGTATTCGATCACACATGTAATGAGTGGAAGAGGTGGAAAAGTGTATAACAGCCCCTTTGGCCAGCGAGGCCAGGGTGTCGAACACTTCTGCTCTTGGAGTTGGAAAGTGTGGCAGTTTAGTGTTGTGAGGCTCAGTGAAGAGGTAAATCATGGGATGTCAGAATCTCAGCAACAACTCTAGGAAGAGCGTTGGATGGAGATGTCATTCCAAGTTGTCTATTTGAGTCCTGCTCAACCAATCTGCCTGTACATTGGTTGAGCCCGATATATCCTCTGCCCTCAGGGAGAGTGTGTGTCACTCTGCCCAGTTCATCAAAAAGTTCCCCCTTCTCAATTTCTATGGGCTTTTGTAGCCCATTAACATTGTCTGTTAATACACGACCTCGCTGGTTAGAAGCGATTTCGTGCTCCGACCCTCATGGCCTATCCTGTAGAACTGGTTGCGGAGATTCT
>JANHFP010382412.1:0-11709 GCA_032468135.1 Calamaria suluensis
GCTTTGCTGGCTTAGGAACTCTGGGAGTTGAAGTCCACAAGTCTTAAAGTGGCCAAGGTTGGAGACCCCTGCTTCGAAGGGTGGTCCGAAGACTCCCGCGGCCCCTTTTTGTGTGTGTGTGTGTGTGTGTGCCTTGATATCAACGTTATTTGCTAGATGTTGGAAGATATTTGCAAACATTTTAAAACAAAGACTCCCTTTATTACTTTTTGTTCGTTAAAAGCATAGGGTTTCCTCCACCACGCCCGCCATGAAAAATACTTTATGGATGTTAATATCTAACAAGTTTAGAAATCTTACCAAGGTGCCCGTTTGAATTTTCAACCCTGCAAGTAGTGATCAACGTCACCCGTGCAAAAATGAAAGCTTTTGTCAGGTGGGCCTCCATGTGCATAAGAGCACTAGCCTGCCTACCATTCCTGTCTTAATGTTCTCTTTATTTGCATTCATTTTGTATTCTATTCATGCTTCTACTTATATATATTATCTAATATGTAATCGACAAAATAAATAAAATAATTTTAGAAAGAAGCCAGGAAGAGCAAAAAGTGCAAAGAAACGCTGGTCTATATAAGTCTTATCTAGAAAAATTGATCCCATAGATTAATCCTATCCTCCTGTTTTGCCTTTGTGAGAATAGCCAAGGTTGGGGATGAAGTATCATCGCATATCTAGTAGTAGACCACCAAAACAGTTTAGAAACCATACTAACTTGGAGTTACACAAATCATAAAACCGCAAACAAGCAAACTACATTTGGGCTTAATGAAAATCCTGAAAGTCTGCTGAACTTCTGTTTGTTTATATTTGCATTTTCACTGACGAACTTAAGTATGCAAGGTTTTAATTAAGATTTTAATTTAAAAGTTTTTAACCCATTATTTTAAAAATAAAATTCTTAGTATTGTAAACCCCACAATTGCAAGTTTGTACTTTTCAGTTTTATATTCTATTACTTATCCAGATGTTTAAATATTAATATTCAGCAGAAGGAAAAACCCTACATACAGACCTATGTAACTTTAAAGCATTCTTTAATATACTTCCTGTTTGATACCATATACATGTATATACTATGGTATTTTGTAAACATGACAAATGGAACTGGAAAGGAGCAGGAATTGGACTATTAAGTTATTCTTACCAGAGTACAGAGCACCAGAATTAATTCAGGGTAAATAACAGTACAGGTCACAGCAATTAACCCCAACATTTCTCTTGCTAGTCAAGACAGTTATTAAGTGAGTTGTGCCCTGTTTTGTGACCTTTTTGCCACAGTTGTTAAACAACTCACAGCAGTTGTTAAATGAATCCAGCTTCCCCCCATTGACTTTGATTGTCAGAAGCCAGCTGGAAAGCTTACAAGTGGTGATCACATGACCCTGGGACAGTGCAACTGTCATAAAAACATGACAGTTGCCAAGCATCCAAATTCTGATCATGTGACCATGGAGATAATGGTTGTGTGAAAACCAGTCATAAGTTACTTTTGTTCAGTTCCTTTATAACTTTGAATATTCACTAAATGAATGGTTGTAAGCCAAGGACTTACCGGTATGGTTGACTTTTGTTAACATGACAACAGTATTCTGGATGACTCTGAAATTAAAAAGGGTCAGACTCTGATGAGAGCCATTAGAAAATTACAAACTGCAGTCAAATTCAAAAGAATATATGGAAGAAAGCATTAGTAAGCCACTTCTGAAATGCTTGCGTGAAAACTATATGCTTGGAAGCTTAATTTGAAGGACACCTTAGAAGCAGAGATGCTGCTGCTTCCTGTTCTTTCATTGGGGCAATGCAATTTAATTTAACAGGTTATGCCATTCAGTGCACATAGGCTTATGAATAACAAAGCTACTATAAAACTAAATATTTTTAAAGAAAATAATTTAAGAGAAAAGTGTTAGAAAATGATTAGTTAATGAGAACAGCACGGTGCACGTTACATGTACCTGGTCAATAGGTTTCTAAGTAGGAAGGTATTGAAAAACAATATTGCCTGATTTTTCTCCTCCAGTTCCTATCTGATGCTGAACAAGAAGTCAAAGAATGTACTAAGTTTATTTTAGCCCTTCCAGCAGTTCTTAGACTTCAGATATCTAAGTGCTAATGGACATGTTTTAGCAATAGAACCAATCTGGTTAAGGCACCAGGCTAGGCTGATCTGGAGACTGAGATCTCATCCTGCATTAGGCATGAAAGCAATCCAACTCACCTCACCACACATGGGTGGTAGTTGTTGTTGGGTGGTAGTTGTTGGGAAAATAGGAGGAAGAACATTAGGTAGGTTTGCTTTGAGTTGTTTATAAAAATAAAGGTGGGGTATAAATAAAACAACATATTTAGCTGTAGAAAATACTGAACATACCGTTTAATATTTGCACTTAGAAAAGCTATTCACACTTTTTATATATAAAGCAAGTCCATTTCAGTTCCCATGCAAGTTCAGATAATTCTGTCAGCTCTCAAGATGGACTTTGGATATCATAAGTCAACTCTTTAAACTTGGAATCGTCAACACAATTCTTTCATTCACATCTGGCTCTTATAATTTATGGAGAAATAAGTTCATGTAGCTAAGTTTTTTTTTTTAAAAATGAATATGGTGCAGTTTATGCAATCATTATTTTTTTATTATATTTGAGTGCCTAAATGTACTTTATGTGTACATCAGTACTGATTTTTAACAATAAGAATATAACAAATGTTTTCAGTTTTACAAAGAATAGTTTCAGGATTGTTTACCAAATTCTTTATAATTGTTTACCAAATTAATTGTTTACCAAATTCTTTATAATTGTGGTGGTTCCTCTTTTATGTCAACCAGAGCTCATCAGTGCTATATGTTATCTACATTGCTCAGAAACAGTAATTTACACATTTCTTGGAGTTTTTGTGGTTTTCATTGTATTGTGCTTTATGCCGTATTGGCCTAGAAGTAGCACTAAGTCAGTGTATAATTCATGTGAGCTGCAAATAGAAAAGGCAGCTTAATTCTGCCAAACAGTCTAATGTAGAAAAAGTGGTCCTCCAATGTAGAACTTAATGTACATAAAAATGCTGCAAGCCCAGTATCAACATTTTATTTAAGGAACGTACCTGGCTCTGGGATTTAATTTGTGAGATCAGTGTAACAAGTCACAATTTGGCACTAACCGTTGTAATTCTGCTGGCTGCTATTTTTATTATGCATTGCACAGGAAGGTAAAATTTACAAAATTATTAGGACTGTTGCATCAAGAAGTTTCTGTACATTGAATATTTCTAGAATGTTAACAAACTAATAAGAAATCTGCTTGGCTTTTTAGGTGGAAATAAGGATAATATCAGGGCAGGGTGCAAGAAATGTGGCTATCGTAAGTATCTACAAAGATGAAGATACCATTCTGAAAATGAACAGGTTGGAATGAGTCTTCTTGCAATCTATCACTTGTATTAGCAGTAGCAGTT
The DNA here is from genome assembly GCA_032468135.1 of Calamaria suluensis. Classification (NCBI taxonomy): domain Eukaryota; kingdom Metazoa; phylum Chordata; class Lepidosauria; order Squamata; family Calamariidae; genus Calamaria; species Calamaria suluensis. The sequence goes on from JANHFP010382412.1 coordinate 3,454, forward strand.
GTAGGGGAGCGGACAAAGGTTTTTTTCACTGGTTTTTTTGTAGTGTGGTGTGTGACGGATAAGGAAATACTGAAATTCAAGATACTGAAGGAAAGAAGGAAAAGGGGATTTCAGTTCCTTATTGGTCGAGTGCCATACTAAAAATCAGTCAAAAAAATGAATATTTTCCCAAACTTTATAATACTAACTGGTTCTATGGTTTTACTTACCAAGAACCTGCTGAAGATCTATTTTGAACAAGTCTACCTAATTTTAAGCAGAAGGAAGTTTTGCCAATTCTAATTTACTTGGTGAATGGATCTTAGGGTACTTATCATGGCTAATGTCTTATAATTACATATATTTTACTGTATTGGTGAAAGGATAGATTTTTGTGGGGGAATAATACATTTATAATATTACATGTATCTGTAAATGTTTAGCATTATTTTTATACCTCTGCAAGTGTTTCTGAACAGCATTTGAGCTACTTTGCAATCTATCAGTGTCGTCAATGATTATTTATATGTGAATTGTTGATATGAGGAAGACCAAATGGAAAAAAGGAATGCCTATGGATTTTTAAAAATTGTTTGACTCTTTTAGCTTATTACTGAAAAAACTAGACCGGAAAAATATTTTCTATTAACCTTTTTAAATTGGCTTATATTTTCATATGCAACAATTTTGTGTTTCCACTTTATTTCATATTTATTTTATAAAAATTATTATAGCTGCCCACTTCATAATACATATTAGAAAAAAATTCTGCACTAATAATGATTTAAATTAGCAATGTCCATACTTTTTTAAATCAAAATCAAATTAAGTGAATTTTCTGAAAAGAGATGTTACAACAGTGTTACATTTTCTTGCCATTATGTTTAGTATTTTGTATTATAGCTAAGGTTTTCCTATATGCTCCACTGCAAACCCACACCCACATAAAATACAATAGCATCCATGTTATTAACCTTGAAGAAACTGCCATATCTTCTTTGAAAAATGGAAATGAAAATATTTTCAGTGTTAAGTATTGTTGCTAAGAAAAATTACATGGATGTATCTATATAGATACCAGGAAATAAGCTTGAATAGAAAATAGATTTTACTTTTGGTCTTTTATCAAAAGCAGAAGGGAGAAATAAATTAAAATTTCCTGACTTTTTTTTATTACTTGTTTGCTGAACAGCACATAGTCCGTTGTATCACTTTTGTTGTTTGTTTTTCCTAAAACCTCTCTTCTTTTCTCAAACTTTACTTAGCGGGTCATCTGACATTTGAATGCCGAAACTTTCTCCGTGTAGATCCCAAAAGAGACATTGTTTTAGATGTGAGTAGCACAAGCAGTGAAGAGAGTGAAGAAGAGGAGTTGGGAAAGCTTGATGTTGGTCCAGAAAAGCAGGGTAAGTTTGATCGTCTTATATTTGTCTTTGTTGTTTTTCGTTTGCAATTTTATTTTCGGAAGACTGGGTTCCCACAATGCTGTCAAGATATCTGACAGAAGAAACTGACCTTTTTCAATTATCTTTGCAGTCAGTCCCTAAAGTCAGGTGGCTCCTAGTTCAAGAATCACTAAAATCTTAATCCCTCTTAACTTACAGGTATTCCTAATGAAGACGAAAAGAAAAAGATCCAAAAGAAGAGCAAGGAAAAATCAAAATTAAAGAAATCAAGGAAAAGGTAGCAAAAACTGAAACAGTATTTGGTCCTCGCCTTACACAGTCTGTTTAGTGATGATTCATAGTTACAAAGGCATTAAAAAAAGTTACTTATGACTATTGAACTATCCCCATGGTCAAACGATCAAAATTCAGACACTTGGCAACTGACTCATACTTATGACGGTTGCAGTATCCCTGGGGTCATGTGATCACTTTTTGCAACCTTCTGACAAGAGAAGTCAATGGGGAAGGCAGATTCACTTAACAGTGATGTTACTAACTTAACCACTGCAGTGATTTTACTTAACTGTGAAAGGTTGTAAAATGGGACAAAACCCGCTTAGCAAAAGAAATTTGGGGCTCAATTGTGGTCATAGGTCGAGGACTACCTGTAGTCAAATTGCTAAAAGCATACGGTGATTCCCTGGCAAATCAGACAGTATAATATTCTATTAAAAGAAAAAAGGAAACAACATTTTGAGATGCTGAAAAGTTTCTTGTAGTTTCCTGCTTAGCTGGAGACACAGTCCAAAAAAGTACTTGCTGTGGGCAGCCCAATAATGGTTACTTGGGCAAGGTTATAGTAAGCCACAATGGTTGCAGGAAACTAGCTATTGTAGATTGAGGAGACCGTGTTTAATCAAGCCCAAAATCATAGCTTAAACACTTTGTGACTTTAGTTATAGAACAGATTCACTGGAAAGAATGTTGTATATTAGTGATGGCTAACCTCTTTGTCCTTGTGTGCCAAAATCATGCGCACAACAGTGCATGCATGCCCACACCCATAATACTGTGCGTGGAAGACAACCCCCTGCATGTGTGGTCACTTTCCAACCCATCCCCCCCATGCATGTATGCACAACACCCATGTCCCATTTTGGCCCTAGCAGGCCTCCTGGGACCAAAAACGGCACGGGGGTGATGTTCCCCCTGACATCCCCCCTGGTGCATGTATATGCTGTTACAGGTGTTGTGTCTGTTTTGTATGCAGTTTTATTCCTCTCTAGATTCATCTCCATTGTTCAGTGATGCATTGCCTCTTAAGGACTTACCTCTATCTGCTCCGGTGAGGCACTTCCTGTTCCTGTTGAATGCATATAGTTATATTCTCTATGGCTGGTATAGTGTTTTCACTGCATTTTGATTAAACAACAGCACTACAGAGACCCGACAATCGGGTGGCTGGTGTGAGGCGTGTGTGCAGAGCTCAGCTGGGGCGAGGGCTCACATGCCGGCAGAGAGGCCTATATGTGCAATAGGTTTGCCATCACAGATATACAATTAACCAATATATATATATATAAAACAATTAACATATACATACATATATGTATGTATGTATATATATATATATATATATATGTAAATTTGTGTATTCTTGGGTTTCTTTCCGTGTAAAGGTTTGCATATATATTAGTCTAGATGCAACTCTTACATTTACTATAAATAAAATAGTTTTAAACTACTTTAGCTTGATTTCTGTTCAGAATTCAGGTAGAAGTAGCTTGATTGTTCTCTGCTCCATTTCTCCTCTGTTTTCATTTAGTGCATCTGTACTTAACATCTGTTTCCTCTGTTTTTGTTCTTCTTATAAATCATTAATTTGTTCGTCTGTAAACTTTAGTTATCTTAGTGTCACCCCGAGCCTGTAGAATTTGTGTTTAATATGGGTGATGTCTTTTAGCAAGTTAATTTCCTGTTAATATACTATCCACAACCAGAGGATATTTTCTCAAATAGAGAAATACTATAGTAGAATAAAAGGCTATAGGAAATAAGAAAAGTCTCTTCAGTGTATTTAGTTACAGTAATTAGGTTTACCAGACGTTTTATGTTTAGCATTTAGTGTTTTAATTACATTATAAACTACCTATATAATACTATGTTTTATAGATCTCATTCTTCGAGCATCACAGAAGATGATGAACCTAAATCAAAAAAGCAGAAATCGCATAAAAAAGAAAAGAAGAAAGTGAAAAAGAATAAATCTAAGAAAAGAAAACATCACAAAAAGGGAGGGAAAAAACATAAAAGAGGAAAAGATTCTTCATCTTCTGATAGTTCAGATTCTTCTAGCAATGACTGAAAAACAAGGCTTAGGTTGATTTACGTCAATCCTAGTTCAAATAATGCCACAAGATATATACTCCTTAATAATTTATTTTAAAAATATCTTTGTATCGAACTTTTATGTGTGTGGCGCGGAAATTAAGGTTTTCATTCTCTGGGTTTCAATCTTTATTTGTACTTCCTGATTGAAAACAGTTTGAGAGATTAAAATATTTGAAGTAATTGTTACTTTTAAGATTTTAATCTCAACATTTACAAATTATTCATGAACAAAACCCAGTAATTTTAGTTGTACAGACATACTTTTTTTAAAACTTCTGATAATCATTAGGTACCTGCAAAGAAACTGCTGTTTCACAGATTCCAGATCCCATTTATTTCCATTATAGGTCACAGAATGGGAAGAAAAAAATTGTCCAATTCCATAGCAGACATTTATGACCCTTAACTGGGAATACCTGGAGAAGTTCCACTTGCATCAGCATCCATCCCAGTAGAAAACTAGCAGAGCATGGAACCAGTAATTTTTTTTTCTGTTCCATGGAAATGTTTTGTCATTGTATTCTATTAAGATGCATGTTCTTTTATACATTTAATAAAACCTAGAAGGGAGTATGTATCTTAGAAAATTTTTAAACATACCATCATTGCTACTTATAGCAGGTGATTCTAGAACTAATTCAACTAGCCATGATTGCAGAGTGTACAGCGTGAAATGGAAAGAAGTGATGATGCTGAAAGGCTGTTGTAGCATATTATAAGTTCACGTGGTAGAAACATCTCTGGATCAGGATGTCAGCTTGTGTATGAGAGTAAATATTGAGAATTAAATGAGCAAAGTGGACATAGGTTTTTTAAGCACCAAGTGATTTTTTTCTAGTAAAAAATCCAGTTTTTTGACCACTTGAACTAAAGATGAAAACTATTTTTATGCTGCTTTTTATTTCCCTGTTGTTTTTTGCCATTTATTTGTATAGATGAAAAATTAGTATATACTTTTTTGGGGGACCAAAGCTGATTGAATTTGTAAGATAAATGATTGCTTTATTGTGCTTAGTTTGCTGAAAAATTAAAAAAAGTCCATTCTTTTACCACCAAGTGCTTCTTTTTTCCACTGGAAAAATGATGCGAGAAGCAGTGGAGGGGAATATGTTCCATATTTTCAATAGCTCTGCCTCATTTATTTTGTGGCTGTTTATATGATACTGCAGCATGGGCCATTTCAGAGTAAAAATTGCAGATACAATATTTTAAAAATGTTATATTGGCAACATATACATAGGATTGTTTATTAGATGTAGCATGTTAGATTCCAAGGGAGAAAGGTACTTTGAAGTACATGACTACTTAGTTGAGCAACAGTTTGTAATATTGTGGCAATTAATTCCTAATAGTGTTGTATTAAATAAATCCCCATAAGCCAGTAAGTCTTCTGTTTGCAGACAGGGGCATCTAAGACTCCAGCTTCCTGTATAGACAGTACACTACCTCTTAAATTATCAAATTGTGTATTGGATATTGACCGGCACTGTAAGAACTCATAAAAAAATAGCTCAGGAATTTAAAATAAGATCTGTCTACTCAGACAAAAAAAAAGGTGGCTCAGCGAGTAGGGCAGCTTGTCAATGGGAAAGTTGGCAGTTCAACTGTTTGAATCCCTAGTGCTGTGTAATGGGGTGAGCTCCCATTACTTTTCCCAGCTTCTCTCAACCTAGCAGTTTCAAAAGCACGTAAAAATGCAAGTAGAAAAAATAGAGGCCACCTTTGGTGAGAAGCGTTCCGTGCACCTTTGGCATTCAGTCATGTGGCCACATGACCACCGAGACATCTTTGGACAGCGCTGGCTCTTCGGCTTTGAAACAGATGAGCACTGGCCCCTAGACTCAGAAACGACTAGCACATATGTGCGAGGGAAACCTTTGCTCACAAAAAAATTCAAATTAAGTGGTAGGAATTAATGTTTACCTTCCTGGACATCCCTGCACCATCAGACATAAATAGTATTGTTTTTTTAGTGACACACACAAACCAGTGGTGGGTTTCTATGGGTTCCCCCTAGTTCAGGCAAACTAGTAGTGGCAGCGACGGGAGGCTCCACCCACCCGCCCGGAAGTCATCACAGATGCTCTGCACATACACAGAAGGTTCTGCTCATGAGCAAAGCAAACACGCACATGCACACTCACCGTTCCGAACCAGTAGCAAAGGTAAGTGGAACCCACTACTGACATAAACACATAATGAAACTCTTCACAAACCTGTAATTTTGTGCTCAGACTTGGAAGTAGGATTGCTTTATTCTACCTATTGCTTGACTATTTTGAATATAAAGGAAGAACCCCATCCCATCCATGGAACTAATAGTGATTTGACATGGTCAAGTGAATTGACATCAGTCAAAAGGTGCTTAAAATAGTGAAGTTCCCACGGCCACCACATATAACACATTAAAGAAAATATAGCAAGAGAAAAAAAAAAAGGCTGTCTGCTCAGAAAAAATTGAGAGATTTTGTTCATGTTGCATTGAGATACTAAACCTGTCACTGGTTAGGCAAATACTCTATTCTGTCACTAATAGTAACCGTGATGTTGCTATATATTGCTATCGGAATTTATTGCTGAAATGTATATAAGCCAAGAGTGGCAGCTAATCATTGGCCCAAGAAAAGGTGAGCCCCTCACAAAACAATGGGAGGTGGGTCTCCCCCCCCCAACAACTTAAACAGCATGTGGTTCCAGTTGTCTGGTTTTACACACTAGGCTAAACCATAATGTTATTTGTGAACCCTGACAGTATCTTGGTGATCTATTTATTAATTAGGTTTATATGGCTGCCTGTATCAAATACATGAGCAGCTAATAATTAAGCACCGTAAATAAAGCTAACCATATATTAGTAGTCTTGTCTATTCAGAGGGATCAAAGCCAATGCATGCGGACAACTTTATTTTCTCAGAGATCAAACCAAAGACAAAGTTGTGATTCGTTCTGTCTCAAAAGACTTGAAAAAGCCATGTTTTAAGGGATTTCTCAAACGACAACAGGGTTGGGGAAATGTGTGGGTTTTGGGGGAGAACTACTATGGTTGGGACGCAACACAGCAACATTTTCATGATGAAATCTGAACTATGCCTGCTCTCCTAGTTCTAATAAGTTGGGTATATGTATTGGGAGATGGACAGTCCTGCAGGTAACCAGGTCTTGAGACCTGATGGGATTTATACATTTTCTGCTTGTACGAACAACAACTGATGTGTTCCAGGATGGCAAAGAAAGGATGCTGATCCTTGGTCGCTTTGTAGCTAAGAACCTGCTTTGAAAGGGAGAAGCGCTCTCAGAACCACCTTTTGGGGACTGAATCCAAAGCACCACATGTTCTTACCAGGGGTGGGTTCTACTTAACCTTTACTACCAGTTCTCAGATGATTGGTGCATGCATTTTGTATGTGTGCAGTTGCTTCGCTCATGCACGTGTGCAAACATGCGCAGTAGAGCATGCATGTTTGATGTGTGCTTCACGCAACGCAGTGGAGCATGTGCATCAGCATGCACACCAAACCTGCGCTCCACACATGCGCACTACCAGTTTTGACAGGTGAGGTGCTGCAATCAGTTCTATTCAGCTGGCGAAAAAACGGAAAAATAAAGGTAAAAAAATTGCCAGGGCGGGTGGGAGGGCCCAGCTCATGGCCATAGAGAACCGGTTAACTGACATCCTGTCATTGCTACCAGATTGCGCGAACTGGGAGCAACCCACCACTGGTACTTACCTGATGGTTCTTTATAATAAGTTTCCTTTGACTGTTAGTTGTTACATCTAGTTGCTATAGTATAAAACAATCTGAAATTGTATGGAAAACTACCATCTGAAATATAATTGTTGCTCAACAACATCTGCATATATAGCCAAGATATTGCTATGGAGTCTGGACTGGACAAATATGTCACATTCACCATCAACAGGGGGGAAAATAGTGAAAATCGATGGATCATTACAAATACTTGGGCATCCTTCAAGTTGACATCAAACACATTGAAGTCAAGAAAAAAGTTAGAAGTGGAGAAAATACCATCAAAGCAATTAACACTTAGGCAGTTCCGGTCATTAAATACATGACTGGAATAGTGGAATGGACTCAAGCGGAACTAAAAGCCCTGAATAGGAAAACCAGAAAAATAATGACAATGAATCATGCCTTTTATCCATGCAGTGAAGTTGAAAGACTACTTAAAGAAAATAGGTGGGTATGGAATGTTGAAGAAGAAAAGGGCATTGGAAGAATATTTGAAGGACATTGAACAAGTTGTATTGAAGCTAATATACCACAGGGGCTAACTGAATTGTGGAGACACCAAACTGGCCCGGCAATAGATTCAAGAAGCATTGTCCCCTCATTTCACCCTCCGTCTTACCTATCTCCGCTACACTCCTCTATACAGAGGCTTGCATTCATGAAGGCCCAATTCAATGTGATCCCTTCGAATGTACTTGATAGCAGGCTCTCGGGGGGGGTTAAATCCCGCAATTGTACATGTGATG
>JANHFP010383117.1:0-11707 GCA_032468135.1 Calamaria suluensis
CGTGACCCCTCAGTTCCCCACTGTAGGAGCCCCGTCCCCTCCCCGCCCTCCCTGCCCCCTCCCGTCCCCAAGAGGCCCCAGGAGGGCCGAGCGGGCCCAGCGTCCAGGCTGCTGCGCTGGGTGCACGGAAGCGGCCGGAGAGGAGGGAGCGGCGGGCGCGATGGCCGGCTGCTCTCCTGGGCCTGCAGATGCAAGTCACTGCCGCTCTCGGGTGGGCAAGCCGTGTGCCGCCCTTCTGAGGTGCCGCTGGTCGCTGGAAGCCCCTGGAAGACTGGGGGGTCGGCCGGACCTCGTGGGCAGCCTGGCTCCTGCCGCTGGGTGGGGCAAAGACCGTGTCCGGGCAGGCGAGGGGGGTTGGCCGTGGCCCAGGACCCCCTCTGGCTGGCGCTGCCTTCACCCTCGGGTGCCCCACTCCCTCCTCCCCCACCCAGGACACTTCTCTGCTCTGTCCTGCAAAAGAGCTCAGGACGAAAAACAGCCCCTAAAGGTGGGGGGTGGGCTAGGTTTGAACTGCTGGCTTCCAGTCAGCCAGGAGGGTTTGCAGAAGCACAGGACTCTGTAATTGACCCAGACCAGAATGCAAGTATTCCTGATAGGCCTGCAGCTTCACTGGCCCCCTCCGCCCCACCCTACCCGAAGCCTATTGGGCCACAGAAACAGAGGCATTTGTGCCAGTCAGCCCCACCCAGTGATTTGTGCCCTGCTGCAGTTACACCTGAGAGAAAAGCAGGTATGAAGCTGATCTCATCAAGGGGGCAGAGTATTTTAGGGCCTTCAGCCCTCCTGCTATGGGATGGCTTCACCTTTCTTTTTTTTTTTTTTTTTTTTTTTGTCTTCCCTTAAAAGTCCCCTTATTCAGCCTGTCCAAGGAACAGACAGACTTTGGTGCCTGTGTCTAGGACAAGCCTGTCAATCATCACCCCATCCATTACGGAGTCTTAAGCAGCTGTCTGGCACTCAGGGAACCTTCTCCGCTTCCAGAGAGAAGACAAAGACTGCTTGATAATGTCCAGAGGCCTCAATATCCTTGTACAGCAGTTTCTTGAAGAGCCTCTGTTGCCTGAAGGGCAGGTAGAACCTGTGGGGTGCCAGATTTAGAAATTGTCCCATATAAACAAGCCCCCCCCCCAAAGAGGAGAAAAGCAGCCAGTCTATCCCACCGTGGTTGCCCTGAAGAGCTGCTCCAGAAGGAGGCCCTGATTGGGGGGGGGGGGAGCCAAAATCACAGGGCTGCACACACTGCAGAGTCTGGGAAGTCCCACAGAGTAAAAAGAGCTGCTCAGAATCGGTCTCATCAGGTTCTCATGCTCCAACACTGGAAGTTTTTAAGAAGATGTTGGATAACCCTTTGTCTGAAGTGTAGTGTAGGGTTTCCTGCCTGGGCAGGGGGCTGGACTACATGACCTCCAGGGTCCCTTCCGACTCTTATTCTATTCCATTCTTAAGTCAGCCTGGTACTTCTAGCACCCAGAAAGCTCTTCTGGACAAACCAGGAGCAGCCCGTCTGGCCCTGAGCGAGTTGACTGCGGTCCCTGGAGCCCCTAGTGGCACTTGCCACAGCCTTCTTCCAAAGGGTGCGTGGCTTTTAGGAGACCTGGGGGAGAAAGCAGGGGGCAAGTTACTCCCCCCCTGGAGAAATGAAAGGAGGCTGGCACCTACCACTCCAGTTCTCTTTATGTTGGGAGCTGCCCTCCACCCTTCCCTGAGGGGATGGGTGGGAAGGGGGAGGAATGTAAGTACTGGAAGGTGGTCAATAAAAGCAAGAAGGACTAGGGAGAGCGGAAGATGTGGGGAGAGAAAGGTCCAGGGAACGGGCTGCCCAGGAAAAGCTGGGGATCAGGCAGCTGCCCTCGAGTGGCAGTGGGGAGGAGGGCCAGAGATAGAAAACGGTTCATGTCTGCTTTAGCATTGATCATTTTCAGTCAGGCCTTTGACTGGGTAGGCCTGGAAGACATTGAGGTCAATGGGAGCGTCAGGATGGTTGCTTGCGCGTCTGAAGAGCCTGTACAACGAACAAGAACAGGCTGGAGTGGAGGAAGAAGAAGGTCCGGAATAGAAAAGAAGGAGCGGCAGCCCTTGTGAAAATGACGTGAAAAATCTGGCTGAATATTGATGAGCAGAAGGAGAGTGGAAGAGAAGGGAATCGAGACGGTGGAAAAGCTCTGGGGGACCCATGCGGACAGGTCGAGATGGCCAAGCAGCCACCAGGGTTGGGGGCACCCGGCTTCCTGCTCACATTTGGCCCAAAATAAGACCTCCCCGGATAATAAGCCCAATCGGGCTTTTGAGTGCATGGCAATAAGGCCAAGCATTTATTTCAGGGTTTTTTAAAAAAATATGAGACGGGTCTTATTTTCAGGAAAAAACACAGAACAATCCATTGCTGGGGCTAAGAAGTCCTTGAAGGAATCTCTCTCTGACTTCAGCGTAGCACAAAGCAGCCCTTGCGCCCAGCCACGGCCAGTCTTTGGTGCCACTGGTGCCCTTCAAGGGGGGCGGACAATGAGGAGCCTGTGGCCTTTGTGGTCGTGCCAGGGGTGATTTGGGAAGGGAAATGATGCTGGCAGTTGGCGCCACCGTCTGCTTCGTGCAGCTTCCCCCTGCTCCAGTATGATACGTGAGCGCCTCTTCCCGTGTCAGGCAGGGAGCCCAGTGGGCACCCTGAGAGCTGCCAGTGAGTCCAGCGGTGCCTTCCAAGTGGGCAGCGCTTGGGACCCTCTTCCCTCGGTGCTGGCAGACTCATCCTTTGGCCAGTCAAAGGGTACAGAGACCCAGGGGGGAAGGGCACCAAGATCTGGGGCAGGGCTAGTGAAGCAAAAAAAACTCCTCCATGGCCATGTCAGCAGGAGTCCCCGGAACTTGACCCCAGCATGGCAAGGCCCAGTGGTGCCCCGTCTCTCTATCCCCGAGGCCCCCGCTTGCTGCCGCACGGGATAAGGGGCCTGAACCCAAGCCCCGTGGGCTCCCCTGCCAGCGTTGTGCTGTGTGGCAGCCAAAAGCCCCTTGCTTCAGGGGAATAGAGGGGCCTCGGGGGGGGGGAGGCAGTGTTGGTGCAGAGCCCCCAAGCGCATCTCCCCACTTCATTCCCAAGAGGCCACGGAGGGGGGGGGGGGCAGACAAGACAAGCCGGGAGCCGATTAATTTTTTGACTGCAGTGGCAGCTGCCTGCTCTTTTGGCCACTGCAGTAAATAAATGAAGCCTTTCGCAGCTCAGCAACAGGCAGGAGTCTGGCTTCATCTTGTTTCTGCCGCTGATTTATGGCACGGCCAGTAATTTAAACATCTCTGGGGAGTTGCTGCTTGGTACAGCATGGAAGGGAGAGGCTTTGGCTGTCCCTGCAATATCGCCCCCTCCTGGCGCACCACAGCCCTGCACCCTGCGAGAGAACCCAGCCCTCCAGGGAAGACGGGAAAAGAGGCAAGCCTAGGTGAAGATGCCCCACCACCACCAAACAACAACAAAAAAAAAACTCTGCTTTTCTGCATCCTACCCAGCCTGTAGCCCCTCCCCTCTCTTCCCTTTTTCCCTGGGCTGAGGGGTTCCAGCATGATGGGTGCTGGAGGTAGCCGGGGTAGGAGGTTGGGGGGCAGGCTCCGGCTGCTGCATTGAGTGGCAGGAAAGCTGAGGAGGGGGGCAGGTCTAAAGGGGGCAGCTGGTTCAGTTGTGGGGTCCTTGCTGCACCCCCATCAGCCCAACCAGCTTTCTTCCACAGGTGGAATGAATGTCCTGCTCCTCCTCCAGGGGGCCTGGTAACACCCCATGGCATTGACCTCCATCCTGCTTGCTTCCTTCCCTGCTCTGGCTGGAGCCCCTCCCCCACCTGAAGCCCCTGCAGATGTGCAGAGCTGCCTGGCCCAGTGGGCACCGCTCTGACCAGAGGCCTGGAGTGCTGCAGATGGTTCAGAACAGCTGGCTGGCATCCACGCTCTGCCCTCCTTGCCTTTCCAGTCAGAGCTCAGCCAAGTGAGGAGGAGCCCCACATTTCATAGGTCTGGAGACTGCTTGGCTCCTCAGTCCTAGCATGGTAGGACTAGAAGGGCCATTGAAGGTCTTCTAGTCCAGCCCCTGCCCAGGGCCAGAACGCCCATGCCACAGAGTAATGGCTGTGCAACCTTGGCTTGAAAACCTTTGAGGGAGGATCTCCCCTGACTCTGGGGGGCCGACAGTTCTTCCACTCTCTGCCACTCTGGAGCTCTCACCACCTGGAAACTCTCCCTTTTTGATATCCCTCTAAAGCAGAGGTCCCCAAACCTGTCAGCTTTAAGACTTGTGGACTTCAACTCTGGCTGGAGAATTCTGGGTGTTGAAGTCCACAAGTCTTAAAGCTGACAAGTTTGGGAACCTCTGCTCTAAAGCTTCTCCCCGCTGGCTCTGCCCTCCACTCATCCCTGAGCCGAATATGCCCAGAGACCCTTTCCTGGGACACCCCTTAGAAGAAGGAGGAGGAGGAGGAGATGATGATGATGATGATAGTTGGAAAGGTCATCTAGTCCAACCCCCTCCTCAAGCATACCATTTCTGACACATGGCTGTCCTTCAAGGGCTGGGAGACTATTGTGTTGTGTGTCCCCCAAATTCTCTTCTTTAGGCAAAAGAAGTTCCAGCCCAGCTCCAGGCCTTGCTTCAGCAGACACCCAGCAATCTAGAGCAGGGAATAAACACCTTTTCTCAGGCGTTGTGGGTCTTTTCCATCCTCCCTTCAGCCTCTCTTCTCTGGGCTACACATGTCCAGGCCCTTCGATCCTCCTCCAGAGGGTTTGGCTCACTCTTTTTCTGCCTCCTCTGCCCTCCTTCCCCTCCCTTGGCATCCCTCTTGCCTTGGGGGGACAAATCAGAGGCCCAGCCTGACCAGCGCAGCAGGGAGCAGAAGGGAGGCCTGACGGTGGGGTGTTGCATTGGCTCTTTTGCTGCCGGCTCAGCTGGAGCAGATTCAGCATGGCAAATACTTACTAGCAAGACTGGTGGCGTGCCACTCCCTGCTTAGTGGGCACCATGCCACCTTCCAGGGGTGAGCAGGGCCAGCGCATGGAGGCTTGGGTTCAGAGTAACAGATTCTTCAGAGTTGGTGTCCACTGAGATTGTCATGGGACGCTCATTCCTCCCACGACTGGCAGAGGAACCCTTCTGTGCTGCATTCTGGCTACGCTCCTGGCCACGTTGACTGGATGAAGCCCAGCTGCTCTTGGGATCAAGGAGCTCACCTGGGCCCAGGTGATGCACGTGGAGGCCTGGGCCAGGTAGCTGTGGCATTTCTGCTCGAAGGGACTTTCTGCCACTTCTGGAAATGGCCCCGAGAAGGGAGGGACCCCATGTAGCCAAACCCTGCTTGCTTTGACTCCTTGGCTGGGCTGCCTCCAACCCCCTTTCCTGCTCTTGGAGCCGACCAGGAAGCAGGTGAGACTTGCCTCCTGAAGTTGTGGGTGATACAACATGAGGTACTCAAGAAGAGACTGGACAGACATTTGTTTGAAAAGGTCTCCTGCTTAGCAGAAGGTTGGACTAGAAGACCTCTAAGGTCCCTTTGAACTCTGTTATTCTGATCGGGGGGGGGCTGCAAAGTTCTCACCCAGAGCCCTTCCAGTTGGCCAGAAGGAACCAGTCATTGTCCGGCCCTCCTTCCCTTCCATGCCCCCCTTCGGCCCTTTGCCTTCGGCCTGTTGATGATGATGCCTCCCCACTTGATCAGCAGCTGAGTTCTGCCTTCCTCAGCCAGCAGCTCCGCCTTCACTGGTCCACTGGACAAGGGCGGAAGCAGCCAGGAGCGAAACGGGAGTTTTTCCGGGGAGTTCTTCACGGGAGGAAAGGTCGACATTGCTCTGCCACAAGTAGGCCTGAGGGGGGCTCTGAATGTATATGAGGGGAGGGGGCTGGAAACTGGCCCACGGAGGAAAACGAAAGACATTGGAGGCAGGAAGCCTGGGCGAGAGATGACGGTGGCAGCGGCAGCTTTGAGGTATCGTAAGAGTTGGGGGTGCCTTGCCACCCCACAAGCTGGGACCCGTGAGCTAAAATGGCAGGGAAGGGCATGCAGGTCAGCTGTGTGGAGCCGGTGCTAGTAAGAGCTGCCAGCCCTCAGCGAAAGAGGCTGCCTTGGGGAGGGGGGGGGAGCCTGCCGAAGCCCTGAGCAAGAGGGCCGGCCGGGATCTCTGGGGCCGCTTCCAGCCCTGCAACCCTGGGACTGTCCTGTGGCTGGAAGGGAAGGCAGGTGTCCTTCTGGCTGGTCTCCAGAGGCCGCCCTGTGTCCTTCGGGGCTCAGCAGGGGAGGCAAAGGGCAGAGCTGGCAGACAGAGCTTGCAGGAGGAGCAGAGGAGGAAGGGCGGGGCACATCCCAGAGGGCCGAGGGACACCTTGCAGGCCGGATCGCAGGAACGGGGCAGGAAGGGATCCATCCTGTTGCAGCTCCTCAGTGGGAAACCCTTCGACACGGAATGAGGCTGCTTGGCTGGTCTGTCATCCCAGCCTCTCCAGCAGAGCAGCAAGGACTCTCGGCTCCAAAGATCTCCATGGAGGGGGAGAGGGAGGAGGAGGAGGAGGTGGTGGTGGTGGTGCTGCTGCTGCTGCTGCTGGAGGCCAGGGCAAAGGCAGCTGGGTCTGCACCAAACAAGTCTTTGTGAGAAGCTGCCGGATCCCGGACAGAGTGGAAAGATTACTAAGGACCATTGCACCAATAATTGCTCTCCATTCCTGCTTATCTACATGGGGAGAAAGGACACCACCAGGAGAGGACAAATCCTTCAGGGGATAAGAAGTCACAATAAAGGCCTGCCTGCCTAGAGAGCTGAAGGGGCTGAAGGTGGAGATGAGTGGCTGGCCAAAAAGAGCAAGTCCCCCGGCGTGGCTGGGCAAACAGGCCTGTCCTCAGGGGGCTTTCTGCTGAGCCAGAAGGGAGACTGGGCCCCCTGGGAGGGCTGGGCGCGAGGAGCTGGGCTGCATCATGAGGAGGAGACTGGGGGGGGAGGCAGCAGGAGAACCAGAGGATGGGGGCTCCCCCATCTCCCCAGCAGGCAGGGCACAGGCACGGGAGCAACCAAACGGCAGCAAAGGAAATGTGCTTGACGGGCATGAAGGGAAAATGGTTGGATGAGATCGTGGTGGGATGAAGACTTTCATAAGCTTCAACATGGAGACAACGAAGCCGAAGCGATCTGGGTGAGGTTCAAAGAAGGAGGAAGAAACACCATCGGGGCAGCCCTTCCGAGCAGTACGGTGGCTGTCTTCCAGTCCTGTCTGCACCTTCCCAAATGAACCCTCCACGTGGGCAAGCCCTGGTGGTGAAGGGAGGCTTCAGCCACCTCAGCAAATATTTGCTGGAAATTTGGGCTGGAAGAGGGAATTAGCCAGGAGACTGGAGATGTCAGTCCCCTTGGGGAAGAGGAAGCGGCTTGACGCCTCCTTTGCATCTGCCGGCAGGATGGAAGGAGGAGGGCGGGGCAGCCCAAGAGTGAGAAAGGCCTCTGGAGATGTCCAGCAAAGGGAAACAGAGCCCCCCCCAAAAAAAGGTTTGTTTATATAGCCACCAACTCTGGGCAGCCCCCAGGCCACGCGGATGTCATGACTGCAATGGGAAAGTCCTAGGATGTGCTGGGAAGCAGCATGGAAGCAACGGTCCTGCTTTGTCCGGCAGCTGTGACAGACTCATGGCCCCCCTGCCTCTTTGTCCCAGAGGGCTTGGCCGTTCAGGGGCTCCTCTAGTGTATGAATCATGATCTTTCTCTTCGGCAAGATCCGCCTCCCAACCTCCTCAGATTGATGCCATGTAATCTATATATATAGATTAAAAGGGGGTTTGATAAATCACCATCATCTGCTGGAGTTGCTGCTTCTTGCTCCTTCAGGCAGAAAAGTCTGAGCCCCCTAATCCTGCGGTTCATTAGGGACCCTGGAGATCATCTGCTCCAACCCCTGGTCATGGGCAAGGAGCCGTGGTGGCACAGTGGGGAGATTGCAGTATTGCAGGCCAACTCTGCCAACTGCCAGGAGTTCGATCCTGACAGGCTCAAGCCTTCCATCCTTCCAAGGTGGGTAAAATGAGGATGCAGATTGTTGGGGGGCAAGACGCCCTCTGTAAAAGAGAGTGCTGTAAAGCTCCATGGGACAGCAGATTCCATATTTTTCACTCCATAAGACACACTTTTTTCCTCCCAAAAGTGAGATGAAATTGTCTCTTATGGAGCAAATATAGGTGACAGGCAGCAACAGCAAACATGGGCAGCAATGCCTGCTGCCTGGAACATCTGATCGGCGGTATTCCAGGAGGCCAATCCAGCCACCGATCAGCTGCTCGGAGGTGGAGGCTGCAGTGTTCCCCAGCAGAGGCAGCAGACAGGGAGGAGGCAGGCTGTTTGCTGTCTGCTGCAAGGATGCGAGCCAGATGAAGAAGACTGGGTGGACGCTGGGAGGCATGTATTTTTTCTTGCTTTCCTCCTCTAAACCTTGGTGCATCTTATGGAGTGAAAAATATGGTAAGCCTTGAGTGCTGCTGCTGTTGCCATTCTCAGAACAAGGGCTGACCGATCTTTCTTCAAAACCCGCCAGCGATGGAGCCCAGCAAGCAAGGAAATTCCTCCTTTGGATCTCTCTCTCTCTCTTGAGTGTCCCATGACATCTTACCTCGTAGATAGGAACTCTCAGCTTCACGAATCCCCACCACTTCATTTCAAGACGTAATCTACTTTGCCACATTAAAAAGCCCATTTTTCAATCCGTGGCCTCCTTCCTGGGGGCCTCCTTGGTTCTGCATTGCCCAACCTGAGTAGCAAGAAAGAAGGTTGGATGGCCAGTTGGGCTGGTCCAGTGGGGGCAGTTGAGAGCCAGGAACAAACCTGCTGAGGGAGTAAAGGCTGCTGGATGGAGGGCCGACTCCCTGCCCCCCCCCCCCCCGCTCTCTGCTCTGCTCTGCACCCATCCGTCTTTCTGGTTATCATTTTGGTGCATTTATTCTCGTTCTGCTCCTTTGCCAAAATTGTTTATTTTATTCTATTATTTTTTTCTTCCCTTTTATTATTGTAACCTGCCTAGAGTAAGCAAGGTCAGCAGGAAATAAGTTTAACAAATAAATAAGGAAAGAGCCTGAGGGAAGGTCCAGGAGGGCTACTGCTGTTGCTGCTGCTGCTGCTCTTCGAAGGTCCTCCTTATTTCAGTCTAGTCCTTGCCCCAAGGGGCGTCCACTGGCCGCTGGGGAACCCGGAAAGCAAAGGGAGTGACTGGTGAGGGGAATCAATGGGGAGGCTCCAGGCAGAAGGGCCAATTGGGGAGAATGCAAGGGATTGCCTGAAAGGCATCCAAATGAGAGTCTCCAGCTGCCCCACATCAGAGGAGGGGCTTCCCAGGCGGCTCCTGGAGGTTCTCCAGCAGGAGAGGAGAAAGGAGGCAAGCGATGGGGAGGAACAAGCCGGCCCCAAAAGGCAAAGTGACTCCATGCCAGTGGAGGGCGGCTGCTCTTCTACTCCCGGACAGTTAGCAGCAGGAGGGACCCTCAGGGGCCCGGAGCAAAGAAAGCCACAAGAGAAGAAGATGCCAGTCCTTCCTTTGAGCAGCACCTGGACACCCGCACCTGCTTCCTCAGCTGCAGCCCAGCAGACGGACGGACGGACTCTGGCTGGTGGACTCCTCCAGCGCATCACCTGCCAACAGTTTCTCAGCTGACTTGGCTTTCCTGCCAACATCGAGGCTTCCAGCCAGCAACTTGCCCAAGATTCACAGTTATAGACTCCAGGCAAGAAGTCGGTCTTGGCCCTACATGAGCTCTGCCTAATTTATGACTCTTAGCCAGAGCTTATCTCTTTCTCTGCGACTGTGGGAGATTTACAACAAGCCAATTAAAGCTCAAAGTGTGTAAATTGCCTCTCCCTCCGTCTGCTTTCAGTCTGAGCTTTGCATAGGACAGGACGGGAGGTGGTGCTATGCAAAGCCTCCGACATTTCCATGCCCGATGGGCACCAACCAACGAAGGGAGAGAACTGGCAGTGCCAATTTTGGGGGACCCGGCCAGGAAAGAGGCAGCCAATCCCAGCAGGCGGCAAAGGAATTTTGGGACACTGTAGCAGCTGGCTCAGGAAAGTGAAGGCCAGAACGAGCTGAATACCAAAGAATACCAAAAGCAAAATATGGGGAGGGAGTTACTATAGAAAGAAACGGAAAGCCAGAGGGGGTGATGCCCATTGGAAGGGGAAAGGGAGGGTGGGCACCAGAGAGAAGGCAGAATTTTTCACTCCCCTCTTCTCTCCTTTTGCCTCTGGGGGAGCCCCGAACTGCAGCTGTGGACAAAGGAAGAGACTTAGGAGAGAACTGGGCTCCAGCCTCAGGGCCTGAGACCTCTTGTGCGGTGGGTGTGTCTTAGACCACTGAAGCTTCCCAGGGTCGCCAGCAATGAAATTGCTGCTGGGTGCAGGCTGAGCAGAGCTCCTGGGGGGAGGGGCTGAGTTGCCTTTTGTCCCAGGGGGCCAGCAGGTTGTCCACTCCTGGCTGACCCTGCCTTGGACTCCAGAGCCCCCTGCACACTGACCTGCGCTCCCCTCCAACCTGACCCCAAATTTAATAAGTGCCTGTTGAGTTTCAGGCCACACATGGCTCGTAATTGTGACTAACCTTATGAAACATTCAGTTTTTAAATTAATAATAATTAAAGTTTTAAAATGTTCAGAGAAAGAAGAATGGGGCAAAAAATGAAAGAGAGCCAGCCATATAAATGCTTTTTATGTAGTGCTTTTCTTTCTTTTTCCTGCTTTTTTACTTCATTACATTATTAATATTATTATTATTATCATCATCATCATCATCATTATCATCATCATTATCATTATTTTAAATAACTATTTTAAATGCTTACAAAATATCCGTGATTAGTGATCATTTATGATCTGTAAAGAAATACGGGTAGGACTATTTTGGTGCCGTGACTGAGACTGTGGACAGGGGCACAAAGCCAGCTGGGTGACCTGAGGACAGGCAGCCCCTCAACCCCGAGGAGGAAGAGGTGGCAAACCAGGGCCAAAAAATGGAGTGGGCACCACCAGGAGTCAAAACAACTTGAAGGCGAGACCATTAACTGTCTACATGCTGGGCTGTCATACTTTCTAATTTTTATACCTTGAGAAGTATGTAAACATGTTAACATGTCAGAAAAATATGCATTTGCAATTTACAGTTATGTTCACATGCTGGCCCACAAACCTGCACCTGCTTTGGAAAAAGCTGCATAAAATAGTTTTGTCCCCACAAATGCAATGTCAGAAATTAGAGGGGATATTGCAGGGGTGTAAATGCCAACACTGCAGAGAAGGCCAAAACCACAGCCTGCCAGCTGAGGATCTACACAGAGGTCTTCAAGTGGATGATCAAGCAGCATCCTTGTGGGCACCTGGATGGGCCTGATGCAGGTAACTGGTCCCAGTTTGTCACACACTAACCTGAACTCCTCCTTCACCAAACAGACCCGCTTTGTAGATCAGGGGAACGCCGTAGCACTAGGGAAGCTTCAGCCAAGGAAGGACCTTGGGATGTGCCTTCTCAGAATGATAAAACAGAGGTTAGGACGTGGTGCCATCAGATACCCTCTTCCCATCGTCACTAGCTGTATACCCAAGAAGGATCATTCCTTCTTTAATCTTATTTTAATCTTATTTTAATCTAATCTTATTTTAATATTTTATTGTATATTTATGTTTTAAATGTTTGGCTGTACACCGCCCCGAGTCCGCAAGGAGA
>JANHFP010385339.1:0-11696 GCA_032468135.1 Calamaria suluensis
CTCTCTCTCTCTCTCTCTCTCTCTCTCTCTCTCTCTTTCTCTTTCTCTCTGTCTTCCTTTTTCTCTCTCTGAGAGATAGAGACTCCAACATCCTGCTGCCATTCCAAGCCTGCTCGTCTTAAAGGTGCCTCACCCTGCCCCCACCATCCCAGGAAGGCCTGCCTGGGAGGCGCAAGAGGCAAGATGGTGGTTGCCTCGAGCAGGCTCGGAATGACAGTGGGACGTCGCCTGTTCGCTGCTGCGAACAGTCAAAGCCTCTCTCTCTCTCTCTCACACACACACACACACACACACTGACAGCGGATGCACCACTTCTGGGTTAGGTTGCCCACCCTCCTGGATTACTTTCTTCCTTCTCCCATAGTAGCTGAGTGATCTGAAGCCGAGGCACCAAACTTCCGGCAGCAGCTTCCCAGCCTGAAGCAAACAAAAGAACTCCACAGTGAAGTGGCCCCTCCTTCAGCCAAACGCCTCCTCGGGGCTGAGCAGCGCCCCCCCCCCCGGGCCAGATGCCGCCAAAGAGCCACGGGGCCAACCACAACCCAATGCCCTGTGTGTAGCAGAGCCGAGGCCCATTCCCACTAACAGCTGGGTAATGCTGCATGCGGGGCACCGAGCTGCTATTGGCCCAACGGCTCCCTTCCGGTGCCCAGCCCGGTAAGGAAATGCCGCTCAGCCCTGAAAAAGTGCTCGACTCACAACAGGGCTCCCCCACCCACTCTGGGGCGGCAGGCACATGTCTCCAGCCAGCCAAGGGGGAGAGGATGGTAAGAAGATCAGAGCAGCGCCCTTCAAGCCTGGAAGCCAGCCCTGCAGGGGGAAGAAAGAGCTGTGCGTTTCCAACACCCATTAATTCAGCCCACATGCGCTGTTTTCCTTGCCTCTTACCACCCTCCTAAGGCATTCCACCACCCACCCCTGCCTCCCCTTTTCCTCTTACCACCCTCCTAAGGCATCCCGCTGCCCACCACCACCTCCCCCTTGCCTCTTACCGCCCCCTAAGGCATCCCGCCACCCCCTCATACCCACCAGCCTGCCCTCTGGGAAGGGCCCAGAGTCCTAACGCGAGGGCCGAGGAGGGCCCGGGCACCATCCAGCTCTTCCCAGGGGTTGCAGGACGGGTGCGGGGAGTCTCGGCCAGGCCTGCCTCCAACTCTCCCCGCTCACTTCCCGCTCTCACCAAACTGCTGGGGCAGGCAGCGAGTGTGGGGATCCCAAGTGAGCTCAGGCACAGAGGAAATCCTGCCTGCCCATGTCCCCAGCCTGTGTTGTGTTGTGCTCTCCGTGTTGGCGACGCCGAGAGCGAGATCGGTGAGGCACTTCTGCACGGGTGGCGGAGGGGCTGGCTGCATCTGGAAGGGAGACATGTTTGATCAGGTGGCAGGCTCACACTGGGCAGGAAGCAGCTTGCAGTCGGCTGTGCCAACCGCCCTTCTGAAAGGTGCCCAGGCAGCCCGCAGGCGGCCAGATGGGGGCCACAAGAAGCCGGGTCCCCTCGGCCAGAGGGGCTTACAGGCATGGGACACCCCGCTCCCCCCCCCCCGGCGAACCCAGGCCGGCTTGGCCCCTGCCCTGCCTCTCTCCGCATCCATTTTGTGTCCCGAGTTTAGCCTTCCTTAACCTGCTTCCGGGCCATGAAATAGAATCACCCCGATCTGGGGGAGAGACTGATCGGTGTAGACTCCTATGGAGGAAGCCTGTCGGGAGGAATAACAAAAGGCCAAAGTTTCTGTTCGGACTCCTTTTTGTCTCTTTCCCCCCTCCCTCTTTCTCCACAACCCCGCTTCTCGTTCGTCCCTTTCCCCCCTGGCCGCTTCCCTCCCTTCCATCCATGTCGCTGCCTGGCCTTGGAATCCCTGCGCTCACTGCCTGCCCCAGCAGTTCGTGGGGCGGGCAGGCGGCATGGACGGAAGGGAGGGAAGCGGCCATGGGGGAAAGGGATGCCGGCCTTGCACAGCAACGCCTTCTTTTGCATGAGCGCGCCACACATGGAAGAGCCACACTCAAGTGGCCAAAGAGCTGCATGCGGCTCACGAGACGCACTTTGCCGACCACTGCCCTAAGGCATCCCACCCACCCCCAGGGGGTGATACTGCCCCCTTTGGGAACCACTGATGTAGATAGTATAGGTAGTACAGTCGTAAGTGTGAAAAATGGGCACAGGATTTTTTTCCACTGCTGTGTAACTTTGAATGGTCAATAAAAACTAAAAACTTGTTGGTTGAGAACTACATTTTGGTCGGATATTCTTTATAGGATTTTTTTTTGAGACTAGTTGGCCCCACCATATCCATTCCACTGCCTGCTTGCCTTCGGCCACAGTGGCCCAACTTTTCAGCACCCCCCGAAAGGTTTGGCCACCATAATTCTTTGAGTTGGATTTGTTCAAGATTCCTCAAAAATATTTCAATATTCAAACTGACAAATTGCCATTTTTGAAGAGTGTTTACCATCATTGATAGAAAAGGATGTGGTCAATAGCTAAGATTAAATCTCAGGACAGTGGTCATATAGAAATATCTCCAAATAAAATATTTCTGAAAAAGAATATCAATTTTGCTTTCAAAGTAAATATTACTTCCCTGATTTGTCCCTGGATTTGGAGGCCAAAGAATCCAGTTTTGCAAAGGCTAAGAAATGTTCTCCTCAGAAAATGTCCTCCATCTTCTTATTTACATGCCAGTCAATGGCTCAAAACACCAGCAGCTTCCTTGAAATCTGAGGAGGGGCGGAGTCTGGATATTTACGGCAAACCACAAAGATGACTGTGTGATGACCCGAGATGTGACACAAAGGCAACACAGCCAGAGAACTGATATAAGTCCCTTTATTATCACCAACTGTGTCCCCGATGTCCCTATCAATTCTTTGGCCTGGAGAGAGCTCTTCCACCAACCTGTAATAGTCTTTGGTTATCAATACTTCAGTCCCAAACATTGTAAGCAGAATAACTTCCAACTAAAAATCCAAGAAGGCAAGACAAGGTAATTAATCCAGCAGGACAAGCAAAATAGGGAATTCCAGAAGTGAAGGAGTTTGGCACTAAATCAAACCAGTTTGGAGGACACCAGGAAATCAAATAACTTGAGTCTATGATACTCTGCCTGAATGCTAGTTTGTTATATGCCTTTAAGGAAGCTGAATACAACTTGTAGTTACTATGATTGTACGGTTGTTCCTTTAAACGTATATAAGCAGGAAGGGAAACTTGTAGCACTGGCTGAGCTATCACTAGCTATGCTGATATCTAGCTAAGCCCTTTGTCTTGTTACAGGCAAACGTCTGAAGGGTTAGTATCACTTATTGTTGGGTGGGTTTTCCAAGGCCCACCTGCCAGCTGATTCTCTCAAGAAACTGGATCAATCGATCCAGGAGGATACTCCGCTTATTTAACCTGAATGGCGTTGATAAAACCTGCCTAAAATATTTCTTTAATCAAATGCTTTTTCGTATCTCCATTTTCTGATCTAAATTATTGATTCTTACTAAGCATAGCCACTTACCTTATTGTATATGTTTCCTTTGGGAATTTCTAAATAATAGGAAAGATCCTGCAGTCCCTCCTCAGTGTGTTCTGTACTTTTTTTTCCCCTTTCAGGAGAGTCTTGTGTCCCTTGAGGAGGTGGCTGTGTATTTCTCAGAGGAGGAGTGGTCTCAGCTGGATCCTCACCAAAAAGCTCTGCATTGGGAAGTCATGCTGGAGAATTATACGAATGTGGCCTCTCTTGGTAAGGCCTTCCTACTCCCCAGTCAGAGAGTTCAGGAAGCCATTTTGTAATTAATGTCATTAGTTAGTATTTGTTATGAAAACATCTCTAAATAGATCTCTTCTCTTCAGAGGGAATGTTGGAATCGGACGCCAGTCATTGCAGTGTGGCAAAGATGTCTAACTGCTAAGCAGTGTTTATTGCATTTTATAAGGTTTTAGAGGCAGAAGAATTTCAAATACAGCAACAGAGTCTTCATTAGTGTAAACTCTTCAATCTCTCCCTGCAATCACAAGGGGTCGTCCAGCTGATGTGAACTAAATGAGATCATTCCCATGTGAACTAGATGATACCATCACCAAGTCAGGAGTTTGCTTGGCACTGATAACTGTGAGCTCATGGTGGCATCAGGGCACGAAAAGGGCCAGGCAGTTTGCTGCGCACGCACCCCACTCATGGCTCCAATTCCCACAAGGGAGAAAGAAAAGTTATTCTTTTCTACTGCTCCTAGGAAGGACATGGGTCGGTGGCATTCATGTTTTTGACTTAATGACTTTTTCAATGTTTTATGCCTGATCAATAGATATTATCATTTCTATACCATGCAATATAAGGATACAAATATGCATTATATATACGTATTTGCCACAATACCTGAGGGCAACTAATACGACTTCGGACAGAGTGATCTTTTTCCCTAACCTTTCTCTCACTTTTATTTCTCTTTCCCTTTGAAGGTGATAATGAGAATGACAACAAAGAATCTGGAGAATCAATCAAAGTATTTAGACAAGGAGAAGTAATAAAGGAACCTGCAATTCAAACAGAATTCCAAAGGCAGGAGAGAAAGCTCTTAAATAACTGCAATAACAAAAGCTGCATTGTTGCTCAGATGCAGAAATTTATTGTTCAACATGAAAAACTAAACAAGAAATATATCGGGAAAGGTTTAAGGCTTTTCAAAGCCACATTAGATGTAAATGGACCCTGTCCTTCACAAGCCAAAGGACCAGCCAATATATGCAATGAACATGGAAAGCAGAATGTTAATAAAAGGACTTGCACAAAGGAGAAGCCATATAAATGCATGGAGTGTGGAAAGAGCTTCAGAACAAGCAAGGAATGTACATCCCATGAAAGGATCCACACAGGGGACAAGCCATATAAATGCATGGAGTGTGGAAGAACCTTTAGACTGAGCAGTAAACTTACATCCCATAAAAGCATCCACACAGGGGAGAAGCCATATAAATGCATGGAGTGTGGAAAGAGCTTCAGAACAAGCAAGGAACGTACATCCCATGAAAGGATCCACACAGGGGAAAGGCCATATAAATGCATGGAGTGTGGAAAGAGCTTCAGAATAAGCAGTCATCTTACATGCCATCAAAGGATCCACACAGGGGAGAAGCCATATAAATGCATGGAGTGTGGAAAGAGCTTCAGAACAAGCAGTCCCCTTACATCCCATGAAAGGATCCACAGAGGGGAAAGGCCATATAAATGCATGGAGTGTGGAAAGAGCTTCAGAGCAAACAAGGAACTCACATGCCATCAAAGGATCCACACAGGGGAAAGGCCGTATAAATGCATGGAGTGTGGAAAGAGCTTCAGAACAAGCAGTCCCCTTACATCCCATCAAAGGATCCACACAGGGGAGAAGCCATATAAATGCATGGAGTGTGGAAAGAGCTTCAGAACAAGTAGTAAACTTACATCCCATCGTAGGATCCATACAGGGGAGAAGCCATATAAATGCATGGAGTGTGGAAAGAGCTTCGGAGCAAACAAGGAACTTACATCCCATCAAAGGATCCACACAGGAGAAGCCGTATAAATGCACGTAGTTTGGAAAGAACTTCAGAACGATCAGGTATCTTACATCCCATCAAAGGATCCACTCAGGGGAGAAGCCATATAAATGCATGGAGTGTGGAAAGAGCTTCAACATACCCCATGGTCTTATTTCCCATAATCATAGACTGGAAAATCCCCAAAACAAAGATACATTTGGGTGAGAATCTAAGCTAATTATTGTTTTAATGAGTTCTATGTATGAATTTCCAAGGCAATGTTTTGTGGGAGTTTGAAATCCACAGTTTATAGGTTAATTTTATTTCATTTTCTACAAATGAACTGTCGTCATTCCCCCAGTCAGTCATAGCTCTCAGGACGATGTGAAGACTTTTAACAGATGGCTGCTTTCCTAAGCCCAGAAAGAAAATATCAAAAAAATAATTAAATTGCACACGTGGTATAGAAGTGGGATCCCCCAAAGTCATTCAATTTGCATCCTCAGTGTAGAAGTCAGCCGGTATCTATGCAGAAACATTAAACATTATTCAATCATATGACAGGGTTCCAAGGATCACCACCAATGAAAATAAAACAGGCCTGAAGTTTCTCAAAGTTCCAATTTATTAGAGATGACATACATCGGTAAAACCCCGAAACTGAAAGCCTGGAAATTTTCTGCAGGCAAATAATATATCACTGTCCTGCCCCACACCCACAAAGTCATCTCAATGGTCAAACAACTCTTGACAGGCTGCTGATTACTATCTCCATGCCTTCATAAACAAACTGGCAAAACATCTTAGGATGTTATGGCTAACTTTCAACCGCTCCAACAAAACAACCCCTTCCAATTTCCCAGGCTATGTGTGGCAGTTAAGATGACAAAAGGACAACTGACTTCCAAAACTGACACAAAGGCCTCATGATATGAGGAATTGTCACCTGCCGATCAATGTGGGAAGAACTGAAAGGATGAACAATTCCTCTAGCAAAAGGCGCCAGAAGCAGCCCAAGTGCTTGTGCAATTGTGTTTTCAAATGTTATGGCTGTATTTTGCTCTTCTGTGGTACGGTGAGGGCTAAGAAGTACAAAATTGATTTAAATAATATCAACTGTCTGTTTTTGTCATGTATTACACTCATGTACTAAACTGTTTAGCTGCTTTAAAAATGTATTAGCACATGAAGATTTTTGGAAGAATTTGGAGGGGACACATTTCAGGATTTGAGAGGCTCAGGTTGATTTGAAGCTCAATTTTCAGTAATAGTTTTGGGTCAAGCTGACAATAAAGAGACCGAAGAGAGATTAACTCTGTTCTTTTTTAACCCCTTTTTTTCTTTCCATCTACATCCTTTCTTTCACTAATTGTAGCTAAATCTCATATTTCCCCCCTTGCATTGTCACCTCCATATCCAGAGGAATGTTGTCAAACCATTGGAAGCTTCAGGTGTTGTGGTTGGAACGTTTTTGTCTGTTTATTCGTGATCTGTGGATTGATGAATCCCAGAATCATTGCTCAGGTTGGACCAGGCAATTTCTTGCCTCAAAGGCATTTTTGGGTCATAGTTGTAAGCCAGAAGGGATAGGAACTCTCATAAGGCAGAACTATCATCTGGGGAAAAAAAAAGAATTATGCATGGCGTGGATGAATACAAGTGATGCAAGGAAAGACAAGATATAAAGTGGATAAGAGAAACAAGGAGATTACGAGATAGTCCATGGAAGGACTGTAATTTAATTAAATGATAACGAAAGAAATTTAATAGCTGCTTGATTGTCCTCGTGAATAGTAATTGGATCTTGGACAGGAATTCCAATACCCATCAACAACTGCTTGAACACAGCCAATTCTCTACACAGAATAGACAGGCATGAAAACACCGCCTCCATAGTGGACAAACACATAAGTTGTTGTTGAACTGACTTCCAACCAATTAATACTGCACCCAACCTTACAACATACCTTGATGTCAACCTCCTAGTTTTGACGTCATCTGCGAAACTAGTGTCAGCAAAACAACCTTAATTCTTCTTTAGGTTCTAAATATACTTATACTTACAATACTTACTAGTACCTTTAAATACCTCAGAATACGTTTTGCTGCTTGCATCTGGTAATCAGTAGGTCTGTTACTGGTTATTCTTAGCAATAATTGTGATATCATCTGTAAAGAGTAATAATAAACTGACATCACCATCAATTTCTCGCCTAAACAGACATGGATCTGAAATACTGGCATGAAGGGAAACCTGGGACAGCATGAAAGAAAGACACTCCAAGGAATATCTCGGGATACTGACCCAGGGCAAGCCCCCAAGATCAGCTTTTATTGAAAAGTAAAAAACACAGTTCACAGAGTTTTTTCCTACCCCCACCTTTTTTCTCACACAAGCAAGCTCCATTTCTGACGTCAGAAGCACAGTTTCAGCAGCCAATCACCTGTAACCAAAATATCCTAAAATGCGGATGGGAAGTCCATGAGCTCATCTCCCTCCCTTCTGCTCTCCTTATCTGCTCTGATAGCGTAGTCCAGAAACTAAGAATCCGACACAGAAGAAACGCAACTCCTCCGAGTAACCCTTCTTATCTTGCCAGATTCCAACACTGGCAATGAAACCTAAACTAGTCAACTCTTTAACCAAACACTGGTTCCACTCATACCCTGACTGTTTCAGTTCATATAAGCTTTTTTGCAACAACCAGCACCTTCCGGTAGAATCATCATCTAATCCTATAGGCTTTTTCATAAATACATGATGTCTTAACGGAGCATGCAGGTAAGCAGTCTCAACATCTATGCGGTTAACTACAAACTTTCTATTCGCAGCCCACACCAAAGCAACTCTTAAAGTGGTTGCTCTCAAACTGGGAGCAAAAAGTTTGTCATAGTCGTTAGTACTCTGCAAAAATCCTTGTGCCACTAATCATGCTTTGTACTGAAGATTACCATCACCATCTCTCTTCAATTTGAAGATCCACTTACATCCTATCGCATTTTAACTGGCTGGCAGATCTACAGATTCATATACCTTTAAAGATTTCAATGAATCCAGCTGTCTAGCCATTGCCTTTTTCCACTCCGTCTGCACATCTGAAGAACAATTCTTAATATCTTGGACACGAACCGGTTCATGAATATCAGAGTGCACTATACTAGCTTGATACCAGTCAGAAAGTCTAGATACTCTGGAAGACCTTCTGGGTACAAATGGTTCAACAACAGGATTAGACTCAGATTTTACAACTATATCTGGTTCTACCTTCAATTCCTCCTGTACTGTATCATACTGCTCATCATCAGAACTACCTTCCCTATCGGAACCATCTGTAGAACTACCATTGTCTACCTCCTCTGTAACCATTTTCTTATTTGGCGCTGGCTCACTACTAGTTTATTGGTCACAGGCTCCCAGAATCTGAACGCCTTGTGTTTTAACTCATAACCAATAAAATAGAGTTTCCGAGCCCTATTATCTCCTTTTCGCCTCAACTGCACTGGTAAGTGAACCCAGGGAGGAGCACCAAATACATGGAGATACCCCAGATCTGGCTTTCTGTTGTATCACAGAAACTGGGATTTCATTGGTATAGGAATGAACAGTATTATTTAACACATAATTTGCACATTTTGCTGCTTCGGCCCATAACCCGTTAGGTAAACCGGAGTCAGCAATCATGGCATGAATCACTGCCTGCAAAGTCTGTCCTCTTCGTTCGCAATAGGAGTTATGAACTGGATGAAAGGAGCAGATCTTCTGTGCTCAGTCCCATGACTCTGTAAAAATGTCATTAATTTCTTATTTACAAACTCTGTCCCATTATCTATTAACACAGTGATAACCTTCTTCTGGGTTTTCCGCTCTACAAATCTTACCCAATTAGTAAAATTCTTAAACATTTCAGTTTTGTTTTTCAGCAAATAGCAAAATCCATATGTTGAGTATATATCCAGTATACTCAAGATATACTTGCTCCCACCCAAACTCTGTCGCATAGGCCGGATTAGATCAACCACAACCAAATCCAGTATTTTGGAGGTTTTAAACCATAGTACCTGTTAGCAGGAGCAGACCTGTTCTTTCTGCATACATACATTGCAATCTACATATCTGCGACAAGGTTTAACATTCAAACCTGTTGGTAAGCGATTGTTTTCTCTAATGTTCTATAATTATAGTGACCAAATTTCCTGTGGAACAAGTGGATACAATTATCATGACATTTGTTACTATACCCAGTATTCATGGCTAATGCCTTCCCACTGGTTAAAATAAACAAACTATTATTTCCCTTTGCTGTAAAACGCCTGTCGTCCTTCTCTATAATGCATTTCTGTTCTTTAAAACACAACTCAAACCCATGTTTTAAAAGCACATCAACAGAAAGCAATTTGAACTTAATAGAAGGAACATAAATATTAGGCAACTGTTCAGACAATTGTCTACACATGACATTCCCTTGTCCAATGGCTTTCTTTTTGCAGCCATGTGCTAAAGACAACTCATGCTTACATGCTACAAATGAGCTAAAATCATGCCTATTATTAGTGATACATTTCGTCGCACCACTATCAATCACCCAAGATTCTTTATCAACATTTACATTAAATACAGAAAAATTCAGTTCATTAACATTCTTCTTCACTTTAATCAAATCCTGTTGCTTCTTATTAGCACAGTTCCTGGCAACATGCCCTGGCTTGCCGCATCTCAAGCACTTACGAACCATTTAGACCGCTGGCTTGTCTTTCAAAATGTCTTGCTTCTTATCATCTCTCAGGAGCTGATCATCTGCTTGCTGCTGGGAAAGTTCCAACAAACGGCCAGTCACATTAGCAACAGTCAATGTTTCAGGGTTTCACACCTCCAGAGAGGAAACAAAATCATCGTAATGTTCGTTTAGTGAGGAAAGGATTATATACACCTGCTGTATTTCAGTAAATTGTAATTCTTTTTCAGAAAGTTCTTGCAATGCACTCTTCATAAACTCAAGGTGACTCAGCATGTTTTCACCAACTGCAAGACGCTTCCGAAACAGCTTCCTTGTAAGATTTATTTGAGCCCCCACACTTCCTCTCACATATATCTGTTTTAGAACAGACCAACATTTGGCTGCCAAATTTACATTTCTTATATGTACCAGATGGGTGTCCCCAAGGGTAAGGCCAATTATGCACAATACTTTCTCATTATCTTCTTCAAACTGAGATAAATGTTCCTTGTCTGCAGTGTTATTAACATCCAGAGCAGACAAATCGGGATTTGTTACAATCTCCCACAGACCTTCCCTCCTCAGGAGCAAACTGCATTTTGTCGACCAAGACATATAGTTTGTCCCATCCAGCCTAGTGATATGTGACGCATTTAACATTGTAACAGATTCCATTTGTGTTAATATCTTTAACACCAAACTGCCAATATATTAGAACTCAAACACTGCACCAACTAAAATTTCTGACACACTGCAGCTCCCCCACAATACAGTGATAACACTCAGAATTAGCACTTAGCCTACAATAGGTTAACACTGGCATACCCTGGGCCCATAACCAATGTTAATGATGGGTTTAGCAGACCTCTGTTAAGAGGGACGAACACAGAAGAAATAGAATAGTTGCTGAGGTGTGAGTAAAAGACACAACACAGTTCGTTTAAAAGCTATAAGTATATTAAACACAAACTATTTACAGAATAATATCTATCAAGTAAACAATTTCTTCATGCAGAAACCTAAACCATAGTTACTCTATACATAAGCTGCCATAGCTAGCATTTACCACAGGCTATACAGTATAACACATACATCATCACCGATACATCAACAAACCTTATGACAGTTGTTAATGCATTGGAGAATGCATCATGGTTTGTTTGTGTCTCTTTAATTCAGAAGTAAATGTAACCTGTAATTATGATAATTACAGGGGAGATATGTTTATAAGCAGTGAAGCGGTTGGGCTGGCTTTGAATGACAGACGTCTTTTGTGACCTGTTATGCTTACGCCAGCCCCATAAGGATAGCCACACCCCTGGCTATGCCACCATGTCTTTCTGATGTGTCACCATTATATTACGTATGTTTTGTACTATGCTTGTATTATGACTTGTCGGGTTCTTTATGTAACTAAGCTTTGTCTATGTACATGATGTAATATACTCTGTATTTCTATGTTTTATCACTAAGTCTGTGAT
>JANHFP010394204.1:0-11648 GCA_032468135.1 Calamaria suluensis
GATAGATAGATAGATAGATAGATAGATAGATAGATACATACATACATACATACATACATACATACATACATACATACTCAGTGGTTGTTCTTGACTCCAAAGTCTTTGATTCTGAAATGAAAGTAGCCAGGGGGTCATGAAGAAGGTGTTCTCTGGGAGGACAGCTAAAAGTGGAACAATTATTGAGTGGTTATTAAATGATCTGTAGGAAATCTGTAGAGAGCAGGAGTTTGAATTTGTTATGCTGGTGGGATTACCCATCCAGAAAACTGTATGTTTAGCTGATGTTAAGCAAATACTGCCTTTGGAGTGAATCAAAGAGGTTTTGAAGGATGTAGTACAGTAACAGAATTTGACTTCCAATGTATGTATACCACACCTATGTATACCAGGATAACTAAAGATTAAACATGTTGCATTGGACTTTAAAATCCTGCAGATTTCAAAATCCATGGGGGGCTATCAAGTAGATCATGATTAATATTAGAACTATATGTAATGCAATGTTAATATATATGACAAGATCTGTAATACTGTAATAGCATGAAGATATAAAATTATCTAAAAAGTGAAGGTAGGTGAAATACTCTGCATGAATAATCTATAATGATAAGACTTTAAAAGCAGACATCTAAGTGAAAACTTTATTGGATCTCTTTAACTCTTACAAGTAGTTGGTTCCTAATGAACCCAGCAGCCCAGGCCAACAATACTCCTAGAGCTTGATCCTTGCCTTAGGAGCTCAACTGATGCCTGGAACTAGTTTTGGCCCATGAACTATTGTTTGCAACAGGAGTGCTATTCAGCACGTTTTGACAGTCTCTGGAGAAATCTTGTGTAGTTTAGAGAACCAGCAAATACCACCTCTGGCTGGCTCCAGAGTGGGGAGGGAATGGAGAGTTTGCAGTATCCTTCCTCTGCCACGCCCACCAAGCCACACCATGCCCACAAAACCAGTAGTGAAAAAAAAATTGAATTCCACCACTGGTTTGTAAACCCCTGAGTTTGATGCTGGGTCTCCATTATCCCAGTCAAGAGATTAACCATATTTACAACTACATTACACACAGGCTGTATGCAGGTTCCCAGGACCTTTTTAGATTGCTTATTGTAATCTGTTTTCTGAATTCACACAATCTATCGGATTATAAATAAGCCATGAGATGATGGAAGGATGACCCCTGCGCTTGTTTGCTGTTTCAAACAGTTTTAGAACTAAGACTTGGAACTAAGGAGAAATTTCCTGACAGAACAATTAATCAGTGGAACAACTTGCCTCCAGAAGTTGTGAATGCTCCAACACTGGAAGTTTTTAAGAAGATGTTGGATAACCATTTATCTTATCTAAAGTTTGTATCTATTGTGTACTCCTGTATTGTTGTGGTTGAAGCTGAAGTAGTCATTGACAGAACATAAGAAAGATGCATATAAATGACTTGGGAACCCCACTAGCGATGGTCTAAGAGAAACTTCAGGCAGGGTTATAATTCTTACTAAATAGCACAGGCTGAGTTACTCCTTCCTCTCCATCCTGACAGGGACGCCATTGTTGGTGGATAGGGGATTGTTATAACATTTCTCCTCTAGCCTCACTGAAAGGAGGGCACTTCCATCGCCAGCGGGAAGGCTCTTCTGTGATGTAGGAGGAAGGTTCTAAAACCTTCCTCATGCGCATATAACAACTTCACTGACATTTGATTTAGAAGATTCCTTTATGTGCTGCTCCATTGGCAATATAGGATCTCTACCTAGATCAGTTTGGCACTCCACATCCATAAATGTTCTTTGATGACAGGAGTTACCTGATCCATTTAACACTTTATGTGGAGAAAGGCATATGACTGTAATTAGCTTATAAAGGAACTCATTCAATAAAATGTAATTATCTGACACTATCCGCCCTCAGGTAACAGGACAGTAAATGACAATTAAGAAGCAGAGTCTGGCCTCTGCCTTCTGCCTTAAGATGTAAGAGATACCTTCTGCATGTCCAGAGACTTTTCTTTTTAAAGAAGTGACATCCTTTTAGCTGAAATATTTCTGTTAAACTTTGGTTGCATATTTTAGCATTATGGATTAGCAACTTTGCAAAGTTTCATGGATAGGGCGTCACCTAGGCCAACTTCATACAACAATCCCTACAAGGGGAAGTTTTTTGTTCCTGAGCACAATAGATTCCTATTCAATACTTTTTTCTGAGTTTTATCTGTTTTAATTCTTTCAGAATTAAAGAACTGCCTTCTCTATAGAAATGAAGAGTAAACATGACTCAGAGAGTACTAGTAAAACTAGACGTGCTGAAGCGATATGAGAAGAAAAAACTGAGAAAATATGACATGGTGGAGGTAACTTTTGAGATAATATACAGCAGAAATGTTTGTGATTCAACTTTTAGAACATAGTACAGTATGTTTTTTTCCTATGAGCTTCAAGAAAACCACAGGAACTTGGATTAATTAGGATTCTCAGAACTGATTCAAACTTCCTGTGCATAAATAAAATGTGGACTGAAACATAAAAGTACCTTTCAGCTTGACTGAGGACAATTAATGTTTTCTAACTTGAACAATGTCATTGCTTCTATCAGCAGTACTGAAAGGAGTGAGTCTTTCCCACCCTGGGATCCACGAAGTGAATAAAATGCCAAAATGGTGGCTACGACTGCGCAACTGAAGTTCTGTATTATGTGCATCACATACAAATGGATAGAGTTTCAGTCAGACTGTCATGGCCACCATCTTGATTTCCCCCCAGTACATCCTGTGGACACTCTTGTCTTCATCTCTTGCCATTCTTCATACATCCCACCATAAAAAACAAAACTGTTCTGGAATATTTGGGATTGCGGAGCAGAGGATGAATCTTTTGCTCCATTCAAATTGGAATGCAATTTCAACATTGGATGATCTGAATTTGTTGTTTACCTATGTTGTGTTCTCTAAAACGTTGCCTTCATTTGTATGTGTTTATACCTTTAGAAACGAACCTTTAGCACACCAGGCTGCCTCTTCCCTGATAGGGCTAGTCTAAAATCGACTTACATGATACTGTAGCTAGCTATTCACACAATCTGTATAAGTATTACTATTTTTAAAAACTACCCTGGTAGTTCACTACATAGTAGGGAAAAGTGAGTTTACAAGCTAAATCAGTGGTGGATTTCAATTTTTTTTACTACTGGTTCTGTAGGAGTGGCTTGGTGGGTGAGGCAGGGGAAGGTTACTGCAAAATCCCCATTTCCTCCTGATCAGTTGGGACTTAGAAGGCAGAGAATAGATGGGGGGAAGGGGGGCTGTCAGAATTTTTCTGCTACCGGTTCTCCGAACTGCTCAACATTTCTGCTACCGGTTCTCCAGAACTGGTCAGAACCTGCTGAAACCCACCTCTGAGCTAGATACTAATGATATCCATGTATGTGTGTGTCTTTTTAAATCAGTATCAGAATCTTGGGAAAGTACAATTACAACCCTATCACAAAGCTCCATTGACTTTCGACTTTAAACTGTTTTATGACCCTACAACCAACAAACCAAATATTCCACCAGTTCCATCTCTACAAAATTCATTCATTACAGAGCAGAGTTCGATTGTGCTGCCTGAAAGGTAAGACGTCTTTGATCTGATCTGAGCAGGTATCACAGTTTTGCCACGCATTGTCCACTTCTGTCAATTCAAGTGTTAATTGGCATGTTAAGAGCCACATTTTAAAAGTAGCAGAAGGTTTTATGAAAAATCTTCCAGAGTTTAAAGAGTATAAAGGGATGTCCTATAACATCTGCAAGCCACCCACTTTTCCCAACTACACACACTATTATATAATGAATATAATATATTCATTATATAAAGCTCAGGGTAATTCCATAAACCCAGTCCATATTTTCAGCTTCACTACCATCAGCATCACAAAGCTGAATAAAAGAAACCAAGAGGAACCACTACACTCACCCAGCACTGCTGAAGGAGAAATAAAGATTATTTTATTGCTGCTCCATGCAACATTGATATAAACCAAACCACTTGTGCACATACACCTCATGCAACATGTTCATTTTGTACTATGTGCATGTTTTTGGTCACACCAGGGCAGATCTTTCAGAACTTGGGTTGGCTGGAATTGGCAGGCCAGGATAGCTAACAGATGTGATGTAAAGCCAGACAGGTTTCACCAAGGAACCAGTACAATATAATGCAATGCAATACAATAATGAACAATGCAACCATTGCAAAAGTATGAGAAATAACCTTGAGATACGTATTCATCCACATAGAACACCCTTATCCAAGAAAGCTAATTGGATAACTTTCGGTCACTCATACTTTCTCTATCCAACCTTCCTCACAGGATTGTAGTTGTGGGGGAGGGGAGAGGAGGAGAGAGGAGAGATTCATACATCTTCAGTTCCTAATATAATAAATTAAAAATAAATATTTGTTCACAGAGGTCTGTGAGCTCTTTAGAAACTAATTCCATGCAAGTGTGTGTGCAAATCTACCCTAAACGTTCATAAATTATTGAAGTTCTTTTCTCCAACTGTTGCAGGACATTTACATTTAAGCCAATTTTGTATTTTACAGCTGGGATATTTCTAGTACTTCAAATGCTTCCTTATCAACACAATTATCTAGGAATAATTCTGGCAAATCTGCTGTGATGCCACCTAGTGTTCCAAGTTATGAGAAATGTAAGGCAAATGATCTGAAAGATATATTCACTATATTTATTTACTAAATTTTCAACTGGAATCTATGCCTGGCTTTTCAATCATTGTAGCCAAAGTTTACTTAACCCATGTTAAGGTAATAAATCACAGTTGCCTGGGATCACATAATTCACTCAATCAAGGTTTCTTAATCTTTTTTTGGGGGGGATGTACCCTTTTAAGAATCCAGGTAAAACTATGGACCCCTTTTCAGAAAAAATATATTTAAATGCTTAAAATGCATTACTGAAAATCAAAGTTGCAATTCCTCTCCCCACATCTGAGTTCATCGATCCCCTGAAATCTACTTATAAACCCCAAGAGGATCCATGAACCCCAGATTAAGAAGCTCTGCACTAAATTGTAACTATTTTTTTCCAAACCAGGAAATCTGGGTTCACATAATACATTAAGCCAGATATTCTCAAGCTTTGCAGTCCCTAAAAATAATAAATGAATTTGTATGAGCCCCCTTATGCCAAAAGGACATGATTTATTTTGTTGGAATTCGGCTTGGGCAATAAATAAATAAATATGCCAAACAATTTAATTTTTAAAAAGCACCTAGATATCATATAGAAGTTTGTGCAAAGCAAGAAGCAAAACCCAGCAAAGTTCTGACTGCACTTCTACTCTTCATGTATAAAACTGATTTGGTTTTAAAAAGGAAAAGCTATGTGACCTCACTAAGAAAATCACATTTTAAGCACTAAGCCAAAAGTAATAGTTTACCTTGAAGTGGAAATCCAAACTTGCAAGGTATTAAGATCTACCTACTTACCTACCTATCTTCCCCAATTTTTAACTCATTTCTTCCACTCCTGCTGCTTCATATGGCTTTTGTCTTTCCTTTTTTTAAGGCCATGTGTTGGTATGTGGGAAAAGAGAAATTTTCCATATGAGAAATATATTCAAATTCTATATAATTTGAAGGTTGTGGTTGAAATAAAGTGCAACCTCATTTACATTTCCTGTTATAATATTATTTTTTTACTCTTTAATTCTATGTAGCTCTTTTTACAATCCATTTGACATCAGCAATTCTTTTGATGTGGGATAGTACTTTTTAAACATTGCTGATAAAAACTTTGCAATGTGTTAAATAATCCCTTTGAGTACATACAATGAAACACCAAATTTTCTTGAACATGTAACTGGCATTAACATTTATAAATGTTAAAAATCCAGTAATGTGTTTTCTAATTGTAGAGCAACTTTGTCCAATGTCATAGTCAGATGTTAGATTTCACTTTCTATAATTTCCACTTAGAGTAAATATCTGATTTCTCAAAAACCAATTAAGTATATTGTTTCAACAATCCATCTAAGCCAGGGGTGTCCAAATATGGCAACTTTAAGACTTGTGGACTTTGCTGGCTGAGGAATTCTGGGAGTTGAAGTCCACAAGTCTTAAAGTTGCAAAGTTTGGGCACCCCGATCTAAGCATTCCAGATTGATGCCCTCTTTAAGGCAAGCTCAGCCTTGTTTTTTTCCTAATAGGCCTCTGCACTTATGCTGTGTGATATTTATTCCTGTTTTATTCTGACTTTTGTTTTCATAATGTATTTCTAAAAGCTAACTTGAAGACTGCAGAGGGAAGCTTCTTAATCCTGAAACAAAACTTAAAGCAAAAAAATGCTTATCCCACCTCAGAAGTTCAGAAAACACCATTAACATTATCAGATGTAAGTTGTACTATTGAGAATGTCATACCGTTTTTTCTTGAAAACCACAGAATTTATCATACAATGCCAGTATGTACCATATGCCCCTTGCTCTTGTATGTCAGGATTTAATTTTTCTTTTATTTTTTTTGAAAATCCTAAAAAATTCAAATCAACCTACAAAGCACTATCTCAAAAATGACAAAAGAATAAATGAAATCTGATGCCACTACAATTTAGGAAAATAATCAGCAAAGTGCCTTTTTAAAGATATGTTTTTTGTTTCTTTTTCACAGTTGGTCATCTCAAGGAACATGTGATGATCACAGTTTTGTTTCATCTTTTCTTTCATTTCACTTAAATTCTACCAGTTCTGCCTCTTCCATTCCAAATCATAATTGTCCATAAGTCACTGTTCTCCCAGATAGATATAAAGTAATAGCATCCACCACGGCTTTATTCTATCAAAATTTCCACCTAAAGATTCATAATAAGATCAAGAAGATATATCTTAGATTATCCATAGGTCAGTGCCACTCGGTTTAGGCCAGGTTTCCTTAAATTCATCCAAAACTTTAGTTTTACCCCAAGGTTATCACACTATTACATAAATTGGCACATCTAATCTAGCAATTATTTGTAAACCAACCTAATCTTGTTCATATGCCAACAACCAAAAAGGTGAATGCAATATACTGAATCACATTGTGTAGACATGAATAATCAAAGCAATCCAATGTAAACTATTGACTTGATTTGGGTCTCTAGGTTGATTTGATTCAAATCTCTGAATTAGATTGTTGATTCAGACAATTTTTTTGGAGGGAAGTCTTTCAACACATGTGTAAAGACTACCTACCAGTCTTCAAATCAATCAAATGACAACAAATTTATAAATAATTTGATCTGGATCAATGACCCAATTGAAAAAAAATAATTGGATAATGCAGTTTCTGGAAAGTATGGTTTAAAAAATTCATGATGTAATGGTATGATGTAATGGTATGATCAAAGCTCTCAGTCATGGCCACCATCCTAACCTTTTTGAGTATGCCCAATGGACGCTCCTGAATAAATAGCTCATGCATACAAATATATCTGTTAGTTGAAATTAATACATAGACTGTATGTCATCATAAGATAGCAACTAAGATGAATTTACCCATTTAACCCGGGAATAATTAACACTTAAAAAAAAGCATGACCACAATCTGATTTAAATTCCAGCAGTTAAGCTTTCATTAATTTTGCTATGGTCAGATTAGCTGGAGACAGCAAGGCGAAAGGGACAGATAAAAATCTGATGACTAGCCAGAAAAAGTGAATTATAACAGATAACGAATTCTTTCAACAAGTCCCTGTAAGCAAACAGAAAATAACAGTGTACAGGGCCTAATACTGCCATTTCAATGCGGGTTTATGCAATTATGTAAGAGTACATTCAAGTATGTGTTTGGAAAAATGCCATTTTAAAACACTCCTGCAACTAGGGATCTGCTATATTAGATCCGTAGAGTAAAGTTGAATGGCTGATGACAACAATGATACCAGAACTGTTAGAAATGATTTTCTGAGAATTTCCCATATTAAGAAAAATGGAATATCAAAAAGTGATGCCTTGTTTGCACGAGTTAATAATAGTTGTAATGAAAATCTATGCCTCTAGATTTCAGTGAAGTCCTCTGTCAATTGTGGAAGGAAGTTGAAGGAAGGAAATTACAGATAATCCAACAATGGGTCACATGAGTTGGATCACATAAATGGTTCATTGCAATGGATCACACAGATATGGCTTCCCTGCCTGTAAGACCCAGCTAGATGATCATAACTGAATAACAATGTTCATTCATGATGTGTAAAAGCACCTTTGCTTGATAACATTACATCAGGCACCATCTCTACCTCTAGTGACATTTTGAACTTACGTTGCACATCTTTTCCAGCAGAATTTGTTGCCTGCAAGAACCTGTATTAAATGGGATGAAGAGACATATGTCAGAGAGAGAAAAGGTTGGAGAAAATAAATACTCATTATGAACCACAGCAAATGCATTTAAATATCACATAGATTTCAGGAATGGGAGGACTGGTTCAGATATTCAATACAGTTGAAATAATTGGTTTAGCATTGTATATCTTCAGACTGAATCTCAAAGGCTGAAAAAAAAATAGCTTGGATTCCTGAACATATAGCATTCAGATTAAGGTTGATTTATTTAAATGTCCTTTATTTTCTAGGACTGATGCATTTAAAATAAATTTAAAGACATTATATTTTATTACAATAATCTATTTCAATATGCATGATTGATTCAAATAAGTTTGTTGCTTGTAACTTTGTTAAAAGAATAAGCAATAGTAAGTTGCAAAGTTTGAAAGTGAAGGAGCCAGTAACAAGAAGTGAACCAGAGAAGAGAATGAATGAATGAATGAATGAATGAATGGGTTAATTAATTAATTAATTAACAAATACATATACACTAAGACTAATGCTGGAGATTTTCTTCAGCTCAAATGTTACTAATAATGTTGAATATTTCCTAATGACTAATTGAAACATTAGAGTAAACAAGATGCCAATCCAAACACATTTCCCCAGAGTGACAGATTTAATTATGGATGAAAACATTAATAGATGTGAATTAGCCTAATTCTAAACAAATTGACCAAAGGCCTGAAACTGTCTTTGTGACTCACTGGCTCCACAGGGTAGTTTAGACATTGTGCTAGCATGTGAATCAATCCCCAAATCAATTACTTAATCATAGTTAGGCTTCCCTTTGGTTATATCTTCTTCACTATTTTTCCAAGTCCATCCAACTGTAAGCCAATTTTCCCTAACTTGGTTTCCACCTGGGTAGACTAGAATTCAGGCCCTTTAATTCTCAACCAAAATATATGCTGACTGCCAATCACCTAGTGCAAAATATCTAAAAGGCATTGCATGAGAATGTCCAACTGAAATGATTACATCAGGCATTGTTGTGTGTGAAGAAACGAATGGCTTCTATTTGCTGATCGCACTGCATTTTTTAAATAAAACCTACTGCTATTTCAGGTGACATGATAGATCAATCTGTTATTTATGGTGAGGCCAGAAGGGGACCTGCTCAAGATAATAAATTCATAGCTGACAGAAGGGATCGTTTGCGATCAATTGGCCAGGATGAAGGGTAATTAGAAAAAATATTTTCTTTCTTTAAAATGAGAGCTGTAGATCATTTTTTTTTTCATTTATATATTTACTGGTAGACATATTTGAGTGTTGCTCTTTATCCCACATCAGAGGAATGGAACTGGCAAGGATACGATATAAAGTCAGTGAGACACAGTGTGTGTAAAAGAAAATGGGGATTCCTTTAATTTCCCCTTTTCAGAAAACAACAACAGCCTTTCAAGCCCCCAATTTACTTACATACATAAATGTAAGTTTAGGATTGTAAGCTACCTAGAATCACCTCTAGGCATGGCATTCATAATAAATCAATCAATCTTGAAAATCTTACCTGAACATGCAATAGTTGTGGGACTGATTAGCTGAACCCTGAATCCAGGTGTCATTTATGCTGTGATTCATTCAGGGCAAAACCAAGGCCTATTATAGCAAATAAATTTTAGAGACAATTTTAAATAGGAAATATAGAATTTATTAGGCCTTGTGTATTGATAAACATATTTAGAAGTAAAAAAGTAGAAAAGTCTATGGCATCATCTCTCTATCAGTTTTGTGAAGAATGCCTTTCCTTTTCCTTCCTCAGGACATCTAAATCATAAAATAAAATATTATAATAATTATAATAATTTCCTCCTACCTACTGAAGTCTATTCTTATTTAACACAGCATTGAAAGCTAGAATATTAAGACCTGGTGTTAAAAGAAACCAACATTTTGTTCATATAGAAATAAAAGACAAATAAAAAAGGAAAACAAATAAAAAGTGCAAGTCTTAAAAAAGTACTTTGTAAGTGTCCTCTGACTTTTTCAACAGATAATTACAGTCTTACTGTCCTTCCTTCATTAGATATTAAACAAATCCATCTAGCTCCTCATTTAATCCATAGTCTTCAGTTCCACAATACGGAATAATAGAGTTGAAAAAAACTTTGGAGGTCTCTTAGTCCAATCCACTGTTCAATCAAGAGTTCCTATACCATTCTGGATAAATGGCTTTCCAATCTCTTCTTAAAAAACTGAATTTTATGAGCTATGCTTAGGTACCGAAGGTGCCATAGTTCTAAATTTTCTAAACCCGGATTTTCAAGTCTGGTGGCGTAAAGTATTTTGTTGTGAGCAGAGGAGTGGAGGACTCTTCTTGTGAAATATTTCTGTACACGTTCGATTGTGCTAATGTCGGATATGCAGTGTGCGTTCCAGACAGATGAGCTGCATTCGAAGACTGGTCTCGCAAATGTTTTGTATGCTCTGGTTAGTAGTGTAATGTTACCAGAGAAAAAGCTGCGCAAGATTAGGTTTACAAGCCTTCATGTCTTTTTGGCGATGTTGTTACACTGGGATTTGGCGCTTACATCCCTATTTGGATTTAAATCCTTTTTGGATTTGGCACTCAAATGCACTCTAACAGATCCTCAGAAACATGTTGTTGTTGTTGTTGCTGTTGATGATGATGTTATCCATTCAGTCGTGTCTGACTCTTGGCAATTGTATGGGCCAGGTCGCTCTACATTTTCTGAACTTGCACTACTTGGGTTTTTCCTATGCACTGGTTTGATGGTGTATTGCATGTTGAGTACCATTCAGTCTGAGAGGCCCATCATTTAGCATTATAATTGTCAATCATGTATCCATGTGGTTTCTTGATAAAAATACAGGAGTGGTTTACCATTGCCTTCTGTGGAGTACAGAGTGATGCCTTTTCCATTGTCACTAAACAAGCATCTGCCTCCAGTATCTTCCTATATCACTACTGTCCAATATAGGTGCCCTCTTACTTTAGCTGGAAAGCTAGAATGATATTTAATTTTTGGGTGATCCTGCTGGGAATATACACTTGACATATACAGTAATGGAGTTTTCTGTTCAACCCTTCCAACAACTTCCCCTACCACAATATAGCAATTTGCTTCTACATGCTATGAATTTGTTCCTTAAACTTCTTGAATCTCCAAAATTTCCTCCATATCCAAATCAAGACTAGTTTTAAGCATTTTTTCCATTTCCCTATGAACATCTTTCCTAAATCTTCGGATATCTCAATAAACTTCAAACTATTTTTGTAATCCTTTTTAACTGTTTCTGGTTCCGTTTCTGACTTGTTTAACTTTG
>JANHFP010397942.1:0-11628 GCA_032468135.1 Calamaria suluensis
ATCATCATCATCATCATCATCATCATTATTATTATTATTATTATTATTATTATTATTATTATTATTATTATTATTACCAGTAAATATCACCTATGACTAGCCCTGCCCCCATATATTCTCTGCCTCCCAAATCCTGATCGGGAAGAAATGGGGATTTTGCATAACCTTTTATTTTTGTATAACCTTTCTACAACTACACAACAGTAGTCTTTATTCCCCTATTCTTCTTTACATATATTTCTTCTTGTTATTCCACTGTTCCTAGTTTCTTAAGTTATAACTGCATTTTATGTTACATATAATATTAAATTTGTGACAAATCTCTACTCAATCTTTCGTATTATTTCTAGACACTAATCAATTATACAATTTTTCCCATATAATATATTATTCCATATCTTCCTTTTCTTTTTCCTCCTTCGTTATAATTGGCCCATCTCAACATAATCCAAATTTTTTCTTGTCAGTTTTTCCTCTTTCAGAATACTATTATTTTTTCCAGTTCTGTGCATTCCAAGGGCCCCTTCCAACTCTTTTATTGTTACTCTGTTAAGCA
Organism: Calamaria suluensis; assembly: GCA_032468135.1. NCBI lineage: Eukaryota > Metazoa > Chordata > Lepidosauria > Squamata > Calamariidae > Calamaria > Calamaria suluensis. The sequence goes on from JANHFP010397942.1 coordinate 557, forward strand.
TCTTGATTATGAATTTGTACATAGATTCAATGATGTACATGCATAAAGCTTCTACCAAGTGAGAGTTAGAGACTCAATTCACAAAAAATGACTGTTAAAGGTAAAGGTTTCCCTTGCACATATGTGCTAGTGGTTTCCGACTCTAGGGGGCAGTGCTCATCTCTGTTTCAAAGCCGAAGAGCCACCACTGTCTGAAGACATCTCTATGGTCATGTGGCCGGCATGAGTAAATGCCAAAGGCGCATGAAACACTGTTACCTTCCCACCAAAGGTGGTCCCCTTTTTTTTCTATTTGCATTTTTACGTGCTTTCAAATTGCTAGGTTGGCAGAAGCTGGGACAAGTAACAGGAGCTCACCCCATTGCACGGCACTAGGGATTCAAACTACTGAACTGCCGACCCTCCGATCGACAAACTCAGCTGCCTTACCTGACTGTTAGCCAAGGCCAATTCCTTTCCACGGGATCTAATCCAAGTTTCAGCTGGTGTGGTAACATGACATTTTTAAAAAAATGTTATTATTTAAATTAAAAAACAAATACATACATTACATCAAAAACATCTATATAAACAGAGACGAACAACAAAGAAAATAAACATGAACACACAACGAAATGAAAACATCAAATGAATCAGACTACAACTAATTTATGTTTGATAAATAAACCTTAAAAAAACAATATTAAACTATATGGTTTCTAGGTACAACTACAAATCTACAGAAATTTACAGAAATCTATGTATATATTAATTTCACATTTATAATTACTCTCGATTAATCAGCAAAATCTCCCTTTTGTTTATTTAATCTTATTTCTCCCTTTCAACAATATGCACCAATTGTTCCAAATCTGATAAAATTCCGACTCCTCTTTCCCTTTCAATTCCTTTGACAATTTACTCATTTCCACGCACTCGAATATATATATATATATATCTTATGATTTGATCTGGCGGAATGTTAGGTTGCTTCCAGTTGTGCCCAATGGCGATTCTGGTAGCTGCACATATATGTAATATAATGTAATGTATTGTGTGGGGTTTGTTTGCTTTTTTCTAATTTGCCTTCCAGGAAAGCTTTCCGTGGGCATCTAGTCCAAGTTTCAGCCAGTGTGGCAAAATGACATTTAAAGCACACTGCCAAATAATGAACTCATCTTTTCCCCTCTGAAATGTGCTTTTCATTTTACCTTGATCCTCAGATGTTTTAACATAATTGAACTGAGAATCTCATCTCGGCCAGCGTGCCAAGATTTTGGCATAAATAAAGTCTTACCTGCTCCAAAATAGGACTGGGAAGGGGAAAAAAATAAACTCATCCTGGAAATGTTTCTCCTGACATTGCACCTCTTTAATCAAAGCTGTAGAAATGAGACAGGATGGGGGTTTGTCTGCTAGAAGGAATACACATTTTGGTCAGTTTGTATTAAATATTATTTATTTATTTATTTATTATTTTATTTGTCGATTACATATTAGGTAATATATATAAATATAACGATGAGTTGGATACAAAAATGAATACAAATGAAGAGAACATTAGGACAGGTGCGGTAGGCACGCTGGTGCTCTTATGCACGCCCCTTACAGACCTCTTAGGAATGGGGTGAGGTCAACAGTAGACAGTCTTAGGTTGAAGTTTTTGGGGGATTTGGGGATGAGACCACCGAATCAGGTAGTGCATTCCAGGCATTGACCACTCTGTGGCTGAAGTCATATTTTCTGCCATTGAGTTTGGAGCAGTTCACTCTAAGTTTGTATCTATTGTGTGCTCTTGTATATTTGTGGATGAAGGTGAAATAGTCCTTGACAGGTAGAACATTGTGGCAGATGATTTTATGAGCTATGCTTAGGTCGTACCGAAGGCAGCGTAGTTCTAGATTTTCTAAGCCCAGAATTTCAAGTCTAGTGGGCATAAGGGATTTTCTTGTGAGCAAAATACACAAAAACACAGACAGACCAACAGACCAGCCAGCCTACTTGCCAGAACCTTGTCCTCTTCCACCTCGAGAACCTGGCAACTGAGCAAGCGTTAACAGGTGGACCTGGTTTCCAAAGTTGGCCAAGGTTGTTCTCCTTCCAGCTGGAGATTCCTGACTTTCCTTCTGTAGGATCCTGTACTTATAGCCACGTGCAAATTTTGGGTTTGTTTGGGTTTTTCCTTAATAAAAAGAGTCCACTTTGGTTGGAAGAAAAAGTTCAACTTGACCTAAAGATGCACGACACATTCCAATCTCAAAGTGTTGGCCAGCAGTTCGTGCCTTTGAGGAGAAAACGATGATTTTTGAAGACCCACATCCTGTTTCCCAAAAAGAACAGTGACATACCTCAAAGAAACCCACAACTGGGGAGAGGGAGGGAAATAAACCCCTCCAGAAGTTGCTGCCAAGTGGTATATAACTGTGTTGTGATTAAAAAAAAAAATGCCTTGTATGTTTTCCTAACTCTTTGGCATTCAACCATGGAAGAGAATTTTTGTAAAAGGATCCATGATATCCTGATATATATTGCTACTAGGTACAGAAAAGACATATCTGAGTGTGTGTTTGTGTCAATGTCTTGTGTTTTACTGTCTGGTCTTCTCTTCAGAAGCCTTCTGCTTAACTTCTTAAGGTAAAAGTAAAAGTTTCCCTCGCAGATATGTGCTAGTCGTTTCCGACTCTAGGGGGCAGTGCTCATCTCCGTTTCAAAGCCGAAGAGAGCCAGCACTGTCCGAAGACGTCTCCGTGGTCAGGTGGCAGGCATGATTTGATTTTGATTTTATTAAATTTATATACCGCCCCTCTCCGAAGACTCAGGGCGGTTTACAGCCATAATTAAAAACGGTATCACACATATCATTTAAATTTAAAATTTAAAAACAAATATTACAAAGGCTAGTCAATTAAAATCCCAATTCATTTAAGACCCCAATTTAAAATTTAAAAACTAAAAACCCCAATATCAGGTCAACCCAGGCTGGCCACTCTAAACAAGTAGGTCTTTAACTCCCGGCGAAAGGATGTTAGATCCAGGAGCCTCCGCAGTGCAGGAGGAAGTTCATTCCAGAGGGTTGGAGCCACCACAGAGAAGGCCCTTTTTCTGGGGTTCACCAAACGACACATGGCGGTCTTTGGGACCCCCAGTAGTCCCTCTCTGTGGGACCGCATTGGACGTGTGGAGGTATTTGGCAGCATGCGGTCATGCCAGCCACATGACCATGGAGACGTCTTTGGACAGCGCTTGCTCTTCAGCTTTGAAACGGAGATGAGCACTGCCCCCTAGAGTCAGGAACGACTAGCACATATGTGCGAGGGGAACCTTTACATTTATAGTTATTTTGTAAGATGCCTCTTTACTGCTATTGTTTTCTTCCATGCCATCAAGGATGTTGGGAGTGGCTAGTATACAAATCATGGCCAATGAATGAATAAATAAGTGAAATAGGAATTCAGCAGCTGCAATACAGATAGTCCTTGACTTACAACCACTTGTTTTGCGACCTTTGAAGTTACAACAACATTGAAAAAACATGACTTATGACTGTTTTTCACACTTAGCATGGTCACATGATCAGTATTTGGACTCTTGACATCTGGCATGTTTTGATGACCATTGCTGTGTCCTGGAGTCATGTAATCAGCTTTTGCAACCTTCTGACAAGCAAAATCAATGGAGAAGCCAGATTCACTTAACAACTATGTTACTAACTTAATAAATACCAATACAACTTAGACTTATATACCACTTCCCAGTGCTTTCTCTAAGTGGTTTTACAGAGTTGGCATATTGCCCCCAACAATCTGGCTCCTCATTTTACCGACCTTGGAAGGATAGAAGGCTGAGTCAACCTGGTGAGATTTGAACTGCTGAACTGATGGCAGCTGGAAGTCAGCAGAAATGATGATGATGATGATGATGATGATGATGATTTAATTTCTATACCGCCCTTCCCCCAACAGCTGGGACTCGGGGCAGTGTACAACACAAAGAAAATCCAACAATCCCATATCCAATAGAGATCAAGACTAAAATGATTAAAAAATATTTAAAAATAAATTGATCCTCCCTTCTTTGTGGCAGCCCCTCAAATACTGCAATACTGCTACTAATATAATACTACTAATCATTTTGATAAAAATGCTGAATCCTGTAGATTACTCTGCTGGCTAAATGGCTTCATGGTAGAGTGGATCTGCCTCCATCTGAAAATAAACATAAGCCAATATAGATACAAACACATGCAAGTGTATGTGTGTACACATGTACATGTATACATACCGGCATGCACACACACAATTTTAAGTGTCAGCATTCTTTTTTTGCCAATAAACTTTTAACTGTTCTTTTCTTTTCTCTTTTTTATAAATAATTTTATTGGTTTTTAAATGGGTAAGGAACGGGTAAGGAGATAGGGTAAAAGGAGAGGGAAAGGGTAGTAGGGTAGGGATATGATAGGGATCAATACAATAGTGGGTTTTCCCCCACATTTAGTTTCACATTTGAGCAAACAGATTGATATATGCGTGTAAATGATATGTTACAGCAATAAATATGATATTAGATTATAATCCTTAATAATACAATAGACAAAAATATCTTAGAATCCATATCTTCATCTCACAATTCTTCGGACTCTTTTACTAACTGTTAACAAAAATTTCCCCATGTTCCAAAGTATATTGTATCCTCCTTTTCTTTAATTCTACTGTTAATCTGTTCATCTCTACAAACTTCAAAATTTTCCTAGTTATAATCTTGTGAAGTGGTAAATCTTTAGAGTACCAAAAATTGGATAAATGTAATTTTCACTGCTGTCAAAATATATAGTGTAAAATATCCATTCTCTTTTCCGTCATATCTTTCCTAACAAAGACATTTCTAACTTAAATTCTATCTATATTTTAGTTATTAAACTTTTTCACTAGTCTAACTGGTATCATCTATTAACTTTTAAACATTTTATATAAATTCTTCTTTATAAAATACCATTTTAATAGGTTTAACAATTCTTTCCCATTCATTTTCCCCACTCATCTAAATTCCTAGTTTGTATGAAGTGTTTGCCCATGTTGTCATTATTTCTTTCACTTGTTTTCCTTCTATCTTCCAGGTTAGCAAATGTTTTTGATCAAATTTCATCTCTTTTTTTCAATCTGGAATGAACCATCTGAAATTCATTTCCCTGAAAAACAGTTTCTTTGTTAAAAATTGGTTTTTTCGTCTGGTTTCTCTTATTCTTCTAGGAATTTGTTTGAGGATTACAAACTCTTTTCCTTTATATTTCAGTGGTTGAACTCTTGTTATTCTCAAGATTTCATCTCTCATAGATCTTTTAACAAATCTTTCATGGATTTCCCTAGGTATTTTATTTTTTCTACCCAACGGGTTGACTCTGAAACCCTGGTCTATTTCCCATTGCATTTGGGCTTGTTCTAATCCTAATAACTCTGCAAGTAGCTCAGTCATCAGATCAATCGTGTTCTCATCTTTTTTTCTATAATATTTTGGAATCTTAAGAAAAATGCTGTCCTTTCCATCTCGTATATAGCCATACTATTTTCCAATTCCACGATTACTTTCGCTAACCTCTGGTTTTCTCCTTGTAGAAGTTCCAATTTCTGGTCTACCTCTACCGATTTCTTTTCCATTTTCTGTAACCTTTGCTGATTATCCATGATAGCCTGTTGAAGAGTTTCCAATTTTTGATCCATTTTAACCAAATCATTTTTCAGATCATTTTTCATATCTTCAGAGCCCTTTTTCAACTCCATTTTCATGTCTGTAATTGCTTGTAATATTGCTTGGATATCTTTTTGTTAGAGATTCCATGTTTTCTTGTTGTAGAGATGTAGAAATTGATTTTGGGGATCTGTGCTCGTCATACATGAGTTGGGTACAGATGATGTTGTTTTAGCTCTCTTCTCCCAGGGAGTCATCTTCTACTCTTCTAATTGTTGTGCTATTTTATAATCCACCAAGTGGCTGGATAGCCAATTATAATCCACTTTTTTCCTGTTGCCAGAAAGGGGAACCAAATGTAGCTCCGTACCAGAGATGAAGGAAAAAGAAAAAAAGGGGAGAAGTCATAAAAGGTCTCCAAAATTTTATAGGGAAATGAAGTGCTGAAAAAAAAACAGAGAATCCAAAAAAGAGAAAAAACCCACAAATTGGTAAAAATAAAAAAGTAAAAAATAGTGGGGAAAAAAGAAAAAGAAAAACTAAGACCAAGTTAAAACAAACAAGTCATCCAGTAAAAAAGGAGATGAAGGAGGACAGAAAAAAGCACATACTAGTAAAAGAAAAACGTAAAGAAAAAAATAAGTCTGCAAAAATAAAAAGAAAAAAAATCTGTAATAGTATGCCCAACTTGTAATCCAACTGGTTGAGGTTTTTAATGTCTTTTCTCAGCAGTATGCAAAATATTATCTGATTTGAGCAATGTTAATTCCTACTTTGATAACTTCAGCTCTTATACTTGAATATAAAAGTCACTCTTAGAGAGGAAAGGCAATAGGTTAGAGTAAGAATAGCCTCTTGGAAACAGAATAATATGGTACTAGCTATTTGCACCAGTAGCAAATAGAGTCGGAAACGACTAGCACATATGTGCGAGGGAAACCTTTAGAATATTTCTATGTTCTGTCCCAGCACATTGGCCACCCTTTGCAAATTCTTAAATTACCCTTTGCTTTAGCCCTGTGGCAGATTACCGCTAGATTTGATTTTTTAAAGGGTTTTGAGGACCTGGTGAAGCTTTCTGTTACCTGCATCTCCATGAAGATCCCAACCCTTGATGTCACTGGCTAAGTGCATAAGAAAGGTTATAATTGCACTAAATTGTAACCTTTCCAAACCTTCCTGATTGTAAGCTCGGTATATTTTGTTCCTTTTTTCTGGATTTACCTAAATTAGTGTCTCAATATAAATCTGCAATAAAGCATCAATCTTCATTAGTTATCAGAATTTGATATCTATTCTATCTTGCACTTCAATCTTCATTAGTATGTATGAGGAAAAAAGTGTCCCAGTGGATATGCAGCATGTGTTCCTGCATTTTAGTCCTGTCTCTCTGGAGTTCTTAGCTGCTATGGGGGGGTTGGGGGTTGGGAGGAATTCAATAGCAAGCATATGTTACCAGGCTTTTTATCTGAATGCTTCAGACTGTATCAAAAGGCCCAGTCTAGACTTCATAAACCAGAATAAAAATCATCTTGAAATATCCATGGGGCTAAGGTATATAGTCCGAACATCTTCTACTAACCATTAATTGTATTCTGTAAGATTAAGTGTGAATTATATTTTCTGTGGTTATTCAGTGATATCAGATATCAGATATCACATTGCAGCTGATTATTTTTAACACTCATACAAAATCTGTGACACTATGTCAACTCACTCTGAGCAAACATATTTTTCTAAAAAAATATGTAAGTAATGTATATGTGGTACAAATAACATAAGCCTGATATGTCTGAATCAATTGACTGCAACCGTATCGCTTCTAATAATTAAATAATTTTTATTTGACAGGTAATGGTAATAGATGGTAAAATAAAAAGAATGAATTTCTTTTTTCTTTTCCATGTCAGACATTTTCAGTTTTAACCTAAAGCTTGCTATTCATTATATTTATACTTTTAAACAGCAGATTATAAAATGCTCTGTGCATGCTCAGAATTGTCCAGGCGCTGCAATCAGCCATTTCAGCGGGCAAAAAACAATAAGATAAAGCTCAAAAATTTGCCAGGGCAGGTGGCAGTGCCCAGCTCCCGGTTGCAGAGAACCAGTTTGTTGACTTCACACTGTCACCACTACCGAATCACATGAACCGGTCCGAACTGGGAGCAACCCACCACTCATCTGACTAGGAATTGAGATGTATAACTGGATATCATCTGCATACTGATGATATTGAGCCCAATACTGACAGATGGCAGCTTCCTGTAGATGTTGAAGAGGATTCGTGAAAGGTTTAAGTCCTGGGCACCAACTTAAGTCCTAGTAGCAGCACCAACTGAAACTAGCCATGGAGGAAGAGAACCAAAACACAGTGTTTCCCAACTCCCAACTTCCAACTCTCAAAGTTGGTTGATGGTAAAAGATGTTCAAAGGTCTGGGGTGGCAAAAATGGTTTCACACAACCTCTATCCCCAAACCTCCACACAATTGACAAGTAAGTGCAGCCAATGCTGTTGCACTGCTAAGCTCTGGCCTGAACCCAGATTGAAAAGGGTCCAGATAATTTGCTTCATGCAGAGGCCTTTGTAGCTGTACCCCAGCCACCCGTTCAACAGTCTTCCTTAAAAAAGACTGGAGAAAGTTGTCCAATACTGGGGGAAGGGGTGAGTCCACAGATGATCTATTGAGAGGGAAGGGGTACACAACTATCTCCTTCAGAGTGGATTGTACTGCTCTGTCCTGCAAAGAGGAATTTACTTACTGCTTGATCCAACCACATGCTATTCCTGAAATGCCTTAATAATCTAGAATGGATCCAGAATTAATATGGATTACCTCACTTGGAAATAAAAGCAGTTACTGGAGCCAGAGCCTTCTATCCAATATGGATTGTTCTGAGTAGTCTAGTCTGATAGATTACCCAGATCCAGAATGGAGTTTCCTTTGTCCCATTTTCCTAGCAAAGGAAAAATATAATTGACTGTAACTTTTAAAAAAAGCAGTTGAATGGGAAGAAATGTGTAAAAGATAAAGTTTTCTCAAGAATGAAGCATGCAGCTTTAGCAATGCTGTGTCCTGTTATCTCTGTAAACCTTTGAGTATCAATCTGAGTAAAATTGGACAGATTATAATTGCATATGGCACCCCTAAATTTATTTAGAGCTAAAGTGTTATACCATCTGCATGCAACTACGGGCATAGCCCAGAACAAGAGGAATATTGAAACTATTCAAAAAATATAAACTTTAATATTTATTCATCCCAGAATATTTGTTTTGGCCAGAATTTAAATTGACAAAAATTCAAGAGTGAGACAATGTTGTTCTAGCTGCAAGAGTGCATTCATAGTTAATTTACTTACTGCTTGATCCAACCACATGCTACTCCAATAATCCTTGCCAACCTGGAACCCATATTTCTCACATAAATACCAGTGGATGATTCATCCGACATTGTCGTGTCGGATATGATACTCAGTTTGTGCAATTTTTGAGCATCCACTGACAATGTGGTCGACTGTTTCATCCTTTTCTTTACACAGGTGGCATTTGCTGTCCTTCTGAGTGTGCTGGATTCGTGTTTATATATATCCATTTCCTTTTTTTATTACTGAGACAAATTGTACAAAAAATTATGAAAGAAACTTCAAAGAAAGAAAATAGAATAATAAAAATGGAAAACTCATTTTATACACAGAAATAGTTTTATCAATTTATGCTATTTCAATGTTGTAAATGGTAACAATAATATATTTAAATTATGCCTATAATAGATTTTTCTTTAGAACAAGCACTAAGATTATGACATTTAAGTTATAATTTCATGGTTATTTGATTAAGGAAGAATTGTAGACACTGGGACTTTTGAGATAATTAAGTGTTACATGAAAAACAATAAAGGGGGTTATGGAACTATGAAGAGTAACAAATATAATTATACCTTAAATCAGTCTTGCCTGCTCTGAGATTTCCGAGGTGGCCTAGGTCATGTTAACTGGAATTATAGGGCTTGTTGTCCAACTATGTCCAATATAATTTTGAAGTTTGTATCATAATAACTTTTCTTCATTCATTCCCTTTATTACCCTGATTTATTACAACTAATAATATAGTTTTAAAATATGTAATATTTTATAACTAACCCCAAAGAAGAATGCAATCAAACAAACAAAAGAGAACTACACAGCAGTAACAGGAATTTATCATGTTCAGCAAAAGGATCAGAGGAATGTCATAACATTATCCCCCAAGCTCTGTCCTTTGTATATACTTGTTATGACATGGCATACATTGAAAAGGAGTAGAGCTTTCATTGTGAGTAACAAACTTCAAACATAACAATAACAACATACTGCTCAAATGACCAAGCTCAAATTATTATACTTTAGATACATGCAGTATACAAAGACCTATCTGTCTAGAGAAGGCTGTAATGATAGGTAAAGTAAATAGAAAAAGAAGATAATCACCAGCAAGACATATGGGCTTGATTACAATGAAAACATTAAGGGTTCAGACAGATCATCCTGGAGAAGCTCTGTCTACGTAGTTGCTAAAAAGTTTGTACCAAAGTTCCAAAAGTTGGTTGGTTCCATTTGATATTTATTTTTTAAATTACAATAGTTTGCTTTCAGCAGTCTGCTTCCCATTGCTGTAGCTCAACCTTGAGATTGCGAGTATATGCATCTCGATGCCTAGACTGTTGTTCCTGCACAACAAGGAAATATTGTAGCTGGCAACCAAGACTGACTTTGAGAAATACATATAATAAATACATATAATAAATTTAGAAGTTCTTAAGCACCCCTGGGACTCTTTTGCTTTCCCTACAGGATTGCATTTTCACTGGGCTTATGCATGTCTGCTGAGGAATAAGTTGTGAGGTTCATTCTTTTTGTCCATTTAACATTGAATCAATTCTCTGTGAGTTGCCATCAATCTGGAGTGAGTCAATATGTTGATGATGTGAGGTGGGAACCAAAATTAATATTTCTTTATTAATGCTCTGACTTTCTGGAATGTGCTTCCCAAAGATCCAGGTAACCCCTATTATAGTCACCTTTCAGAATTATGAATTACATTGAAAATACAATTTATTTTACTTAAAATATTTCTAGAACTATTGTTTCTCAGGGCAGATTCACTTGATAGTTTAGACCAGACCAAATAAATGTAAATGAAGGGTACCCTTTAAAAAGATGTAACCCAATATCTGCAAGGAAGAGGTAAAAAACCCCATGAATTGACAGTTATGGTGGTAGTGCAGTTGAAACATGCAGATAAAGTTGACATTCCAGGGCTTTGAACCTACCGTGGTGCCTGCTGATGACCATTTTGACACATTATTATTATTATTATTATTATTATTATTATTATTATTATTATTATTATTATTATTATTATTATTATTAT